>LNAC01001038.1:0-58177 GCA_002007465.1 Ailurus styani | reverse complement strand
TTATTTGTTTATTTGACAGAGAGAGAGAGACCACAAGTAGGCAGAGAGGCAGACAGAGACAGAGGAAGGAGCAGGCTCCCTGCTGAGCAGAGAGCTCGATGCGGGGCTTGATCCCAGGACCCTAAGATCATGACCTGAGCCAAAGGCAGAGGCTTTAACCCACTGAGCCACCCAGGCACCCCAAACCCAGGATTTTCATGACTGGTTCAATCAAATTAAAATCTATAATCCAGTGTCAATGCCTACAGACCCTATAGGATATTAGAGATAAAACTGTAGCTTTTCCTCATCCCTAGGATGATTATAAATATAAACCCAGCCATCAATATACACCTTTACAGGCATTGAGCTCTTTTCCTACTCATTATAATGATTTCTCTTCCCCTCCAGTATAAGCCTCATTTATTTGGATGGAAAGACATTGCATTAGCCAAGTGACCAAGGGCATCTTACCATGGACCTCATCCCCAGGCACTTATCAATACATGCAAGGAAGGCAATGTATACAACATAATATTACCTGGCCCAAGGCATGTCTAAAAAATACAGGGACTACAACCATCATAGGAATTCTTCACTAGCCTAGCTTTCTCACAATACCAATTGCAAGTTTTACATAATCCTCTATGGAAACAGGCTTTACAACAATTGCAACACTGCCTGCCTACAGTAAACAGTCATAGCTCTTGGTTGTTATAGCAAAGACAATTCTTAGGAAAACATATATCTGATCATATTGGGAAATCTAAATGCTCTCTGCATGGAAGTTTCTCTGCTCAAACTGGCCACTAATTGCTTATAGCTATTCAAAATATTCTGGGCTTACCAAGACCACCATTAATAAGAATTTAGGGAAATAAACAAGGGAAATTGCCACCCAGTGTTACTCTTCAGGGGGAACCTTAAAGAAAATGTACACGCTCTACCTTATAGGAGATAGAAACAATAATAAAAAGCCTGGAGGCAATGCTGACTTGGGAGGAGTTTCTCAGTGTAGTCACACAGTCACTCCAAGGAGCCACCCTGAGGCAAGATAGCTCTACAACTGGCTGCCAAGGAATGTTTTCCCCAGAACAGAAAAGATGGGGCAAGCCATCTTCCACTGGAACATAGCAATGTCACGATGAATAGGTACAGAAATGGGCCAAATGTATCATACAATTGATGTCTGGTTTTGAAAAAAATGGGTCCATTTTGAGAATCACATGAGTAAATGCCCCACCATTTAGGATCTACTTTGGTATGTGGCTAAATTAACAACAATAACAACAACAACAACAACAACAACAAAAAACAAGAAGGCAAACATTAATGACATTTTTCTCAATATGATAATTTTCCTTGGTTATAATTTGTCATTGGTGGGAGAGAGAGGCCTTAGCTTAGAACCGGTTTCTCAAAGTTGGCACTTTTAATAGGTTGGGCCAGATAAGTCTGTGTTGGGAGGGACTTTTCTGTGCATTTTAGCATGTTTAATAGCAACCCTGGTCTCTCCCCACTAAATGTAACTAAAGCCTCTGCTCCTAGTTGTGACACTCAAAATCATCTCCAAATTGCCAGGTTGCTTAGATTTTTCTATGGAGCAAATCACATCCCATCTGCTGGGCCAGAGAAGCACGCTGGCTGTATCTTTTTATATGGTTTCCCTATCCCACCCTTAGCCCTTTTATTCCTAATTACTGGAATCTTGTCCATTCACTAGATTATTTTTGGAGCATTTAATAAGAGGCCTTTCATTAATTGCCAAAACTTCTCTTCTCAAACTATAGTGTTAACATGAAATCTATTCTTCTATTTATTTCTCAGGGTTATAGGATTAATTTTTTCCTGTGCTCACTTATTTTTGTTTATTGTGCTTATTTTAAACAGTAAAATAGTTTAACACTTCTGTGACATCCATACCATATTTTCCCAGAAAACTTAGCTTTGTTTTTTTTTTTTTAAGTAGGAACTATTGCATAAAATCAGTGAAATTCCTGATTAAGTTCATGTTATAGGTTAAGAAAATATTCTTTCAAAGTACAAGCTTAACTGGGAGGTTTAAAATAATGTCATTGATAAAATTCATTTTGTGAGTTAAGGAATTATTGCTTCAGAATGTGAGTATAACCTGAAAGATTAAAATACTGTCATTCAGTTTTTATGGATGTCATTAATCATCAGCTTTCTTCCTTTGATCTCAGTCTCTTAAGAAAAGGGAGGTTTAAAATACATTTTACACAAAATGCTTTTTATCCCTAATGATTGGCAGGAAATAGTTGAAACAATATTGCTGGATTACAGAAAGGAGATTTAGTGGGCTGGTACCTTCTTAGGATTTTTTGCCGTGAGTGTGTGCAGCAGGACCTGGGTTTGTAGGAATGACTGGTTTGCTGGTCCTCATATATATAAGTGAGAGAAAGAAGTAGAGATTAAAAGGAGTGAGGGTTAGAAGACCTTTGAAGAGATTAATCTACTTAAAATGTTTCCCATAGTAAAACATAAGTGGAATTATATGCTATTATAACCATCTATGCTGACTCTCAACTTTGCTTTTTGCCCGCTCTTTCTGAAAAATATTGTCTAAATTCTATAAATGCAGAGAATGCACCTATTGCCCATTTAGAAACCTTAACTTTCCAATTCTTAAGTTTCTGTTGAAAGTTCCATTTGAATCACCTAGTATTATTGGATATTGTGCAATAATGTAAATTTAACGTCTACTGCATTTTTATTTTTATTTTTTGAGTATAGTTGTCACACAATCTTACATTAGTTTCAGGTATACAACATAGTAATTCAATAAGTTTACACACTCTGCTATGTACACCACAAGTGTAGTTACCATCTGTCCCAATACTATTATAGTATCATTGACTGTATTCCTTATGCTGCCTTTTATCACCATGACTTATTTATTCCATAACTGAAACCCTGTATCTTCTTATCCCCTTGACCCACTTTGCCAAACCCCTATCTCCTCCCCTCTGACAACCATCAGTTTGTTCTCTGTATTTATAGGTCTGATTCTGCTTTTAGTTTGTTCATTCACTTGCTGTTGTTGTTGTTGTTTAGGCTCCACTCCATCAAAATAAAAAGCTTTTGGACAGCAAAGGAAACCATCAACAAAACAAAAACACAACCTACCGAATGGGAAAAAATATTTGCAAATGATATATTCAGCATCGACTTTCAAAGTAAAGGCACAGAGTCCATAGAAACTGTATAAATCTATGCTTAGTGTGAATCTCTTATAATAATTGTTGGTGACGCTGTGACAGGTAAGGGAGTTTTTCTTTAAAAGTGTGTCCTAATTTGAGGGACAGGGTGGGAGGTCGTGGGGGATTAGGGAGGGGAAAAATGAAACAAGGTGGGATCGGGAAGGAGACAAACCATAAGAGACTCTTAATCTCAGAACCAAACTGAGGGTTACTGGGGGGTGGGAGGGTAGGGATAGGGTGGATGGGTTATGGACATTGGGGAGGGTTTGTGCTATGGTGAGTGCTGTGAAAGGTGTAAGCCTGATGATTCACAGACCTGTTCCCCTGGGGCAAATAATAATAATAATAATAATAATAATAATAAGTAAATAAGTAAATAATAAAATAAAAGTGTGTCCTGTGCCTGTGGGGGCACCTGGGCGGCTCAGAGGGTTAAGTGTCTGACTCCTGATTTCAGCTCAGGTCATGATCTCAGGGTCCTGGGATGGAGTCCTGTGTGGGGATCTACACTCAGCCGGGAGTTTGCTTGAGGATTCTTTCTCTATCTCCCTTTGCCCCTTTCCCTGCTCTCGTGCTCTCTCTCTCTCTCCGTCTCTCTCAAATAAATAAATAGATCTTAAAAAAAAAAAAAAGTATATCCTGTGCTTCATGTGTGAAAAGGGAGGCTGGAATAAAACTCAACTCATTTACACAGATGAGTTGTGCAAGAGATAGTCAGGCACTGGGATTTTTGGTACACAGATTTCAACTAAAGCAACATCCAGGATTGTGAAGAGTCAGCTCTAATGGATAGTTAGAAAGTCCGAAGAACTGTATCTCTAGACCAAAATGATTACTATTAGAGAAGAGTCAATCAATATAGTATCTCCAAAAAGCTATGAATGAGAAAAACTGTCTTTTGCTTTATTTATTCTAATGAGGGAATTTTTCATGGTCTTTTCACATGCACTTTCACCCTATGTCTTAGGTTAGGTTTACTAGGGGAGAGCTGAAGACGGGGTTCAGGAGCATGTGACTGAGGAGATACCCATTTGTAGAAATCTGTAAGGAAGTAAGTTCAGCTAGGGAAGGAGAAGGGAATAAGCAAGGATGTATTCTCAGCTGTGGTCCATTCATGGCCTGATTCTCAGAAGCAGAGCTCTGAACATAAACCATATTGCAGAGTTGGCTCCCTTGAGGCAATGGGAACAGACTTAAACCCCTGCCTCGCTTAGCCAGCAGTGGTGAAGTGGCAGCTGAAGGCAATTCACTGCAGTACAGGAGCAGCAACATTTACACCAATGAGTCCACATGGAGACTCATCCTATGTCTAGAGATAAAAAGACATGTCTGAGGGTCCCAGCTGTTTGAGTCTTCACAGTACAGATACCAGGGCTAAAAGTGAGCGAGCCTTCAGTTGATTCCAGCTGTCCCAGCTGACTCTGAGTTAACCTAATCTTTAAGCTGCCCCATCTGACCAGACTCCATGTACAGCAGAGGCAAGAAGACATGCCCAAGCTGCAGACCAATAAGCAAAATAAATGTGACTGTTCTCATAAGCTACTAGCATTTTGGGGTGCTTTCTAATGCAGCCACAGCAATTGGAATGCATGGGTTCTGAAGTTAGTGAAATTTCACTTCACACATAATAGGTGTATAATAACGAGTAACGGAGTTTTCTGTGCTTTACCTCTTATGGCTCCAGATATAGTACACAGCAAGACTTTAACCAGTATTTGAATCGGTATTGATTAACAAATTCCTCACTCTTTTTGAAGGTCCTCTAAATTAACAAAGGCATTCCTATATGCATTTCTTTGACTTTTCACCCAACAACCTAAATACAATTTCTTTCAATTAAATATTATTATTATTTTTTTAAATGAAGATAACTTAGGGGCATCTGGATTGCTCAGTCAGTTGAGCATCCAGCTCTTGGTTTCGGCTCAGGTCATGATCTCATGGGTCTTGAGATCGAGCCCTTTGGGCTCTGCACTCAGGGGGAAGTCTGCTTGGAGAGCCTCTCCCTCTGATCTTATCCCCTTCCCCACGCATGCACTTGTGTTCTCTAAGATAAATAAATAAATCTTACAAAAAAATTAAGTTGAATTAAAATTAAAATAATTAAAAGTAACTTCAGAGTGCCTTATGTATAATCTCAATGGAAAATATCAAACTTGTCTCAAAAAAAAAAAAAGCAGAATTAACCAGTAGAAAAGTTTAAATTTTTCATGGAATTTTATCCATAATTATATTCACAGGAATTTACACAATTGTTTCAGAATAAAAATCATAGTTCACTGTTAACTTATATCAGGCTCATATTTTGTAAGTTTCTCTTAAGCTTACATTCTTAAGCTTAAATTACATTCATTATTTAATTTGATTTCACAGAATATCTGTCATGAATGATGAGAAATTCCATTTCACAGATAAGGAAGCAGAGGCTGCAGTTAAATAGTCTAAGCAAGAGCGCAATGTTAATGTACAATAGAGTGGCAGTTTTAAATAGGATCTGTTTATTAAGATAACATGGTCGTTTTAAAGTTTACTGACTTCCTCCTGAGTTTAAATTCAGAATTCCAAAATAGATGTTCACTGAGTCAGGTATTAGCTCTCAAATAACTGCAAGTTTCAATTTTTTCCTCCTACTCACCTTTATTGGAAGAACCAGTAGATATCAAACTTGAAAAAGAGCAATTACGAAATGCTGGTAGAGGACAATCAAAGCCACTTTGTGCTACTCCTGGGGTAAGGCAGGACTAAGAACACAATTTCAACAGAGCATAAAGAATTTTCCAATAATCATTGCTGCACAGGATTGCAAGGACCTGATTTTGAAAGAAGCAACTTCAGAAAATATATTTAGTCTAAATTTCATGAGACTCTTGTGAAATCTGAATATATTATCATCTTTTTAAAAGTATTATTGACATACTATAAGTACAATTGACATAAAATTGTATTAGTTTCATGCATATAACATAATGATTAGACCTTTTATATGTTCCCAAATAATCATACAAATATATGTGCTCCTTTATGGGCGATCCCAATGAGCTGCAGTGAGGCCAAGGGAAAGCACAAAGATGGAGTCCCCTGACCAACATTCCTTGAGATCGCTTCTGTAACCTCTGGATATATGGTAATACTGAAAAGTGCCCCTTGGACTAAAACTGCGGGATAAATAGATAGGTCTCATTCACAATACTGAGGGTACATTTCAGTCTGCTCTCTGTGTAGTGCCTTGGGGGTAGCAGCCTGCTAAGAACTGTCTCTCCAATTGTTTCAATCCCATAGGTCCCAGGATGCAATCCTCCCTGGCCACCAGGGCCAGACATTCAGGAGGCATCTCTCGTGTGAGCTCCATAGGCCTATTGACTTTTGTGGGGCCATGAAGGTGACTTGGGGATGGGGCACTTGACTGCCTGGCTCTGATGGGCCCATGTGGGTAGCACAGGTTTTTGTTGTTTTTGTTGTGTTGTTGTTTTTAGCTGACTGAACTAGGGTACCAGGCATGATGCAGAGATACCACGTACAGCACTTTAGGCTGCCCATCAGCCTCTAGGGTGACCTGAGTGACTTCCCAGTCTGGGTGGCCCTCACTGCACAGGGACCCAGTTGATCCTCCATTGTGGGCAACAAAGTTAGGGACAGAAGGAGCCAGCAGAAAAGGCACATGGAGTTGGGCAGAGCTGAAAGACTGCAGACAGAGGTAGAAAGCAGGAGGCAGTGACGAAGAAAGAGAGTTTTTAGTAAAGCAGCCCCAGGAGAAATGGGTCTGGCGAGAAGTGGTGTCACATCTCAGAGGGGCCACACAACGTGAGAAACTTTATCAGAGCTGCCTTTGTGCGAACAGCATCTCAAAGAGGGGCAGTCGTGGGATCCCCCAGAGCCTAGTTGTGGAAAGATGGACAAATGTTGCTACTCGCTCTGAAAGTTAGCCAGGAAGGAGCAACATGAATCTCTGCCTAGGGTGTTGACATAAAGTCAGCATGAGAGAGCCTGTCCTGGTACTGGACAAGAGCTCAGAACAATCAGCCAGGAACTGGTACTAGAAGGTTAGAGGGACAGTGAGAAAAGGGAACCCACCAGCAACGGTGCCAGGAAGGTAGAAGGAGAACATGAACATGATGCCCGCCAGTGCCTTCATTCCCAGAGAGAGTCCCAACAAGTCCCTGCCCCTTCAGCAAAGGCTTTAAGATTAGCAAATAAATCTTCTTCACAAATGGTCTAGGCATTTTTCAAACTGCTCCTTTTGGTACTGGGTCCCCGGCAAGACAATCTGCAGTAGGCCTTTAAGAGAGCAAACTGTCCATTTCCTACAGATATGGGTCTCCTAGACATAAGCCTTGTTGCTTTTCCAAACCAGAGGTTTGAGTGGCTCATCCCTCTGGTACAGATCCCAAAGGGTGAGGTGCCTGATGTGGGGCATAAACTCCTTGTTCATCAGGGAGAAACTTTGTATTTGTGAGATCCCTCCCAGTTGTGAGTCATTGTGCAGGGTGTGGGGTTTTGGTGAGACATGTCTCTGCTTCTCCTACCCATCTCAACATGGCCCTTTTATCCTTTGTTATGAAGTTGCTGTCCAGTTAGTTTTCAGGTCTCTTCTAAGAAATTTTTTTCATTTGTAGCTGTAGATTTGTTGTGCTCATGGGTGGAGGTGAGTTCAAGATCTTCCCACACTGCCATCTTGAACTGTCACCTACTTAACAGTCTTTCTGTCTCAGGATATTTATGTTCTCAATTTTAGGTTAACAGAAGGTTTATTGTCAGAGACTTGCCAAAAAGTATATCAGTAATTCTGGGAATCATTTTGATATTTCTTTAATTTAGATCTGTTAGTATTAAATACATAATATACATATGTATACCTATGCACAGTAAAGACATAAAATATGTGAACCTCATTCTACAGTACTCTTATGTGCATGCATTTATTATTTTGCAATAAACTAGGAAACTCTATTTTTTACTCTAAATCTCAGAATTTTATCAGCAAACTATATCTACATACAAATTTTATTTTAAAACTTCTAAGACCTACCAAATCTGTGCACTAGACCCTTTTACCATTAAAGAGATCAGGCTGATATTTTCAGAGGCAGCCCATAAATGTCTTTTCTAGTCTGACACCAGTAATAACTCTCCAGGTTTTAGTTTAGAGACAAGTTTATCGGGTTGGCTTGCCATCCTTGAAAATAGGCTGTTAAAGTGAAAAATCTGAAGGGCCTTTATAGCCCACTCCCCTCAACTGCCTTTACACTAATATTAATCCTGTTTTAATTCAATACCATTTAAAATTTCCCATGTACATGATTTATTCACCAAATTACAATACTTTCTATGCTGCCAAAGACAGCCACAATTCAGGGGCCAGAACCTAGCAATTGAGGCCATTTTGTGTCAAAATAAGATCTGGAAAAAATCCATCTAGTGGATACCCCATGAGATGAATATATTTCAGAAGTGTAATAGTTATCTAC
The DNA here is from genome assembly GCA_002007465.1 of Ailurus styani. Classification (NCBI taxonomy): domain Eukaryota; kingdom Metazoa; phylum Chordata; class Mammalia; order Carnivora; family Ailuridae; genus Ailurus; species Ailurus styani. The sequence continues at coordinate 49,512 of LNAC01001038.1, read as the reverse complement.
TACTTTATGGACTTCTGCACAGTACTGCTAGACATAATAAATTCAGATAAAAGGCAGCCAGACATAACATTCCTAAAGAACTACCCACAGAACTCCTATAATCTATAGTGCATCAGCTGAGCATACAAGTAGGCTATTAGGCATGATCTCTACAACTTTGAGTTAAGTGCCTACAGAACCTCAGATTAATGGATGGGGGTGTTAGTACTTGGATGTATTTTATAAGGTGCTGCGGTATTAGAGGCTTAATGATGAACCTTTAAAAAAAAATTGTGAGGTGTTTTTTTAGGCTACCCAACACACCAAAAAGTCAGAACAATTCAATGGAGGGCCCGTATGCCTACCATTTTCTAATACTCAGGAGGGTTCTTGAGAGAATCTGGCATAATTCCATTCATTGTGGTCGACTGACAGGTATTTCAATTAAGTGCCTTTGGATTCTTCACAATTGTTTGCTAGGAAAGGGGACATTTGGAAACTGGCATTCTAATTATATATCTAACAGTGCTTTGAAAACATGTAAAATTCATTCAATTTCTCTGAGGTTTACTTTCTTTATATATCAAACTAGAAGGATAATCAAAAATATCTTTATTGTGCTCTCCATTTCTATTAACCATGGATGTGTGTGTTTAAACACAAACACAGGTACATACACACTCCCCTATAATTAGCCTATAAAAATATATCAAAAAGAAAATTAAAGAAGTATGCTTTAATATATTGCTATCTTAAAAAAATAAGAGTTAAACTAGGATTGAATCATGACAAAAAATGATCTGAAAGGTTGGGCAAACTAACACGGAAAAGAACAAAAAAAGACAATTGGTTGTCTTACATTGATATTTTTCTTAAAACAATGGGATAAAAGAAACTGAAATATTTAAAATGTATGCCTTATAGACTGTCAGTGTTCATTAAGAATCTAGTAATGAATGACTACCTAGAATATATAATTTTTCAGGGAACAGAATGAATCTGGCATTTGATGACTTATTCTTATTTTAGATTGCATTTCTTTAAATTAAAAATCAAAAGAAGGAGCAGACAGGAAAGGCTTGTTATATTTCACCCAGGCTTCCCTCTTATGCATGGTGATGGATCCAAAATGTAATATCTCAGTTACTTTGTCTCCTCTCTTCGTGTTACATTTTAAAGTGCTTCTTGCTTTGATCATCTTGACACAAAAGGTAAATGCATGTACATACATTACTAACTACATTAGATTAATATTAACACTAAATGATTAGTAATTTATATAGTAAGATACACATGTAAAGAAAGGAAAAAAATAGAAAGAAAGCAAAGTAGACACTTTTCTTTTTAAATCCCAATAGAGTATTCTCAAATATAAATACGATGACATAAGAGTGATAAATTAATAATCAAATTGTATTTATGAAATTTATATTTATGTATAAATAATGAAAAAGATTACATATGCACATATAATATGCAATTGAATATAAATGCAATTTTTCAAAATTTACTATATAACCATGTTCTGGACAACAATGTGAGCTTTTAGACATTATTTCTGTCAGCATGGATGCGGAAATGTTCTTCCTCACACCCTTGAGTTACAAGGCTCTTGACTGACTGAAGGATTGCTGAGCAGCACACTTAGGCCTTTCCTTCTACTCAACTATATCCTGGTGTCAGTGAGAAGTTGGAATAACTGGCTTGGCCTAAATAGTGATAAGTATGGATATTCAAACTTTAGACATAAAAAATGAGTTAAATGAAGAAAATATTAGAAATGTTATGAGTATTTTCTTTCTCCTAGATATTGGGCCTTCTTAAATAAAGCAAATAACCACCCAAACTTAAAAAAATAGAGAAGTAAACAAACATATTTGATAAAATATTCCCTATTTATGAACAAGTACCTTAAATTCAATCTTCGGAAATCACGAAGAAAGAGCAGCCTTTCTCAGACTCCAGCTCTGGTCACAGAATGAAGCATATACCTAGATGTCTAAGATAAATGTGTATGTACACATGACTTTTGTAAAGTAAACTATGAACTCTCACTGCTAAGGAGACTGCTGATATGTATGTGCAAAACAGGCGAACATTCTGTCACTAACATCACATGCAGTCATGTGGGCTTGGTAGAAGGCAAATTTCTTCTTTTAGGGAATTTTATGGCCTAAAACTGAAGAACAAATAACAGATAAGATTTTTATTCTTGTGTTCTTCTGTTACATCAAATAACAGTTAAGCATATTTTGAATTATGAGATTATAATATTATATAAAGAGATCCATTGGCTGCATAAAGCTACTTTTTACTACAACAGCTTTTTGTTATAGTCCCCTAACATAAAAGAGTTTGCTAAGTACTCAGCATCAATCATCATTCACAATCGTTTCAGTTGTAAACATTTTCTACACGGAAGAAAGGGTGAGGAGAGATGAGAGTCAGAATTTTTAGGATCACAGTAACTTTTCCAGAGGAACAACAGAGGAGTAGAGATGATGTTAAGTGTTATATCTGCATGTGGATTCCCTAGAATGCATCCTTTGTTTGTGGGTTGTATTCTGTACAAATCAGAGCTATCTTGGATGTAGTCGTATCAGTCTAAGACTAGGTTTAATCTCTGTACGATGAAGAGATTAACCTGTAAAATATCTAGTATTTATTCTAGCCCTGAAATTCTGGTCTAGAATCCAGGCATACAATCCAAAAAGCAAACAAACTACTTATGTTTGTGAAAACATATGATCTCCATTTCTGTGCATGTAAAAATATCTGTTATATCCAAAATAGGGTGCTGAGATTCCTCTTCCAGAGCTATCTCCTAAAGGAAAAAGTATGAATCACCAAACACATGATCTTTCTCCAGATCCTGAACCTAATTCTCAAAGGTAATTTATTTATCTGTACAGTCTTTTCTGAAGAAAGTTATTTAACTTATGGATATTCCTTGTTCTGCTTTTGCTCACAAATTTACAGATTTCTATCTCCTTAGCCAAAATTTTAGTATTTCCTTGGAGAATATTGTGCTTTTTCTTGGCAAACATGGTTCATGGAAAATATTCCCCCTGTCTGCTAAAATGAAAACATGAAGCATCAAAAATCAAAACAGCATATCTGTACACTTACCTCAATTTTAAAATTATAATTTATTTCAGATACAAACCAAAGATCCTTCAGATAAAAGAACCTCCAGATAAAAAAAATTCTATGTGTATAAAAAGTATACTTAGAAATTCTAACACTTTTTGATTTATATTTGACAGTTTTTATCCAGAAAACTTCTAGTAGTATTTTAGTTAAAGTAAGCATTAATAAATACCATAAAGTACAAATAGAAATTCTTTAGAGTGTTCATAATATAAAATTCTTGGATATTAAAGCATTGAAAAATTAATAGATAAATTAATCCACGTTTATTTAACACCTGTTTATTTTATTTTATTCTGAACCATTTATTATTATTTTTTTTCATTTATTATTTTTTTAAGGTACTATTTATTTATTTGTCAGAGAGACGGGGCACAAGTGGGGGCAGAGCAGAGGGGGAACCAAGCTCCCCACTGAGCAAGAAGCCCAATGGGGGGGGCTTGATCCCAGGACCCTGGGATCATGACACGAGCCAAAGGCAGATGCTTAACGACTGAGCCACCCAGGCATCCCTATTCTAAGCCATTTATTTTGGGTATTTTTTTCTATTAGTTTTAATTTTTAATTTTTAGTTTTTAATATTTTTTAAAGATTTATTCATTTGACACAGAGGGAGAGATTACAAGTAGGCAGAGAGGCAGGCAGAGAGAGAGGTGAAACCAGGCTCCCTGCTGAGCAGAGAGCCTGATGAGGGCCTCGATCCCAGGACCCTGGGATCATGACCTGAGCCGAAGGCAGAGGCTTTAACCCACTGAGCCACCCAGGCGCCCAATTTTTTATTTTTTTAAGTTTAATAAATGAACCAAAAGAATCTTGCACAATGTATCATCAGAATGCAGAATTTTCATGTTTTTTTTTTTTTTTTGTAAGCATGAAGCACATTTGCTTGAGCATTTTCAATTTGGACATATGGTATGTGTTTATCATTTGCGATTTCAGTCTGAATTCATTCATTCACTTCTAAAAGTACTGCTTTTGGGGGCACCTTGGTGGCTTAGTGGGTTGAGCACTGAACTCTTTTTTTTTTTAAGGTTTTATTTATTTATTTGATACAGAGAGAGAGAAATCACAAGTAGGCAGAGAGGCAGGCAGAAGGAGAGGGGGAAGCAGGCTCCCCGTTGGGCAGAGAGCCTGATGTGGGGCTTGATCCCAGGACCCTGGGATCATGACCTGAGCCAAAGGCAGAGGCTTAACCCACTGAGCCACCCAGGTGCCCCGGGCACTGAACTCTTGATTTCTTCTCAAGTCATGACCTCAGGGTGGTGAGATCCAGCCCATATCAAGCTCCACCTTGAGCAGGGAGTTTGCTTCTCTCCTTCTCCCTCTCCCACTAACCCTCCCCCACCACCTCTTTCTCTAAAATAAATAAATAAATCTTAAGACGCAAGCCTGAACAGAGTTTGGGGTGGTGGAATATTAAGAAGATGTTTAAACAGAAGCTGCATGGCTTCAATTCAGAATTCAATTCTGTTCTGTGAGGTGGTCAGTGTCCCTTTAAAACTTAAGAATACTTTTAATTGAAAGTATTTTTTCAATATTTTATACTTGAAGTGTTTTATTTTAACACTATTTTGTCAGATAGGCATTTCATTAAGTTATTTAAGTAGTTTGTTTTCCGAGGATGATTTATTGGAAACAATATTTTTAATAGAAATACTATCAAATTTTATCACGATTATAAGACAAATAAGATTCAATAAACAGACATTCAGGAAATGTATATCAAACTCTCCATGGAATAGATAAATCTGTTACATAAAATGCAGCCATCTTATTTTCTTTTGAACATTTTCTTTTATTGCAGATATATTGACTAACCTATTTCTGTTTAATTTTGGGTCCCTATAGTTCCTTATGCTTGTCTCAAAATTATTTAAATGCATGTTGGCAGACATCCACCAGCTCATTCTAGCCTCCCTGAAATGGTTCTGGGAGGCTGAACCTAGACTCTATGCAGAAATTAATTATACTTTTTGAAGGAAGGGTGATACTATAACTGTGTAATAACACTTTGATATCTTTATAGGATAAGAGTCATTTTGTTTTTTTCTTTTTCTTTCTTTCCTTCTTTTTTTTTTTTTTTTTTTTTTTTTTTTTTTTTTTTTTTTTTTTTTTTTTTTGGTCACTTTCAATCAAAACAAATGTGACTGTATTCAATGTACTCATCTGGCCTGGGCCATTACTAAATAGTTTTTTCTTTCACTTTCTTTTGCTGTCAAGGACATTTAAAAATGGTATCAGAGAATGACCACCATCATTTTTTAAGGAACATTGTAGTGCCAGTTATTTTTAATTTATTAGTGAAAGGAGAATTAAAAAAGACAGTTTGGAGGAACACTTGTGAATTAGTTTCCCTTTATCCTGGTTCCACTGGTTGCTTCTCTATCAAAACCTTGATACTGAAACTTTCCATAGAACTCTGGTCTCCTCAGACAACTTTAGTCATTGCAAATATCTGATGCATTAGATTAGCTAACAATAACTTAAGGTACTACTTCTCCGGGAGAATTTGTATATTAGTGAACTAATGACATAACTTTGGCCTTGTGATGGGTTGGCAAGAGCTATCTTTTCTTGTGAAAAATTCCCAGTCACATATGTGAGGTATATCTCTTGATTGGCCAAATTTAGGGCTAGAAAAACAAGGACAAAATTTTGTGAATTAAATGTGATTACAAGCTTAAAAACAATATCATTTTATTACCTCTCTTTATACTAAACCTTTTGTTTATAATTAATATTTTGGGTAGGAAAACAGATGAATTGCCTATTTCTGATCACACACACACACACACACACACACACACAGATACACTGCATCAGAAATAGATGATAGATGTGTGTCCATACATATACACCAGAAATATATTTTATATGTATACATACACATATATATTTAATACATTTTATATATGTTCATGTATATGTATACATGTAAAATTCAGAAATATCTATATACAATATACGCATATTGTATATGTATACATATACATACATACAATATATACATATACACAAAATTCATAATATAGACAAAATTCAGAAATAGATAATCTACATATATACAATAGGTATATATTTCTGAATTTTTGGTCTTATTTCCTTCAAATGTATAAAGGTGGTATGTGAGGAGTGATCCATCTACTGATCCATCTATTGGCATTAACAACTTGGTGCAAATCATATTTTTTTTTCTTTTTTCCAAGTACCACATCTGACCTTAGTGACAACTCATTCTAAAAAATGATGAGCATTATGCTGTGTTTCTTATTAGAAGTATGGATGCACGAAGCATATTACAAAGGATGAAAAATGTAACTACACTTGCAATCTATTTCTTATGTAGGTCATTCTCTTTGATCCCCACTTGAAAGCATTACCATTTTCAGGAGATGTTACAAAAAAATAAAAAGCAATTACCACCACATCTCAGTTAGAGGAGCTTATAGTATTAAGGGTTCATCACATTTTTCACTCTTCCTCTTTTCTCATCTGAAAAACAGTGTTACATAGTTTCAGGCCAAGAAGTTGAGACTTTACTTTTCCATTAGGATTTTTTCTTTAGCCTTAAAAAAACTCAACTTGTGAGTAGAGCCTTTTCAGAGTGCTAAAAAATAAAGGAAAAATGGCTATTCTTTTACAAACAAGAAATTGTAGTTATGAGATGCTAAAGTCCTTTAATACGATCACTGAATATGAAAACGATGTTACTGCTTCAGTAACAATCCACAATAGTTTTTCAAAAAAAATTTTTCATGAAATTTGAAATTCAGCAGGTTTAGGTCATATTAAGACCCAAACATTGATTTTTATAATCTTAACTTTCAAAAGAATTTGTACTGTATTTTACTAATTTATTCTCTTGGTAAGACAGGACATTATTATTAACATTTTATCAATAGAGAAGTGGAGACAGCAGTGGTAAAAATTTTCAAAGTCACCAAGTTGGAGTTGGTGGAAGAATTGAAATTAAAGTTTTGTCTCTTGGACAATAAATTTCTTTTTTTTTTTAAAGATTTTATTTATTCATTTGACACAGAGAGAGAGATCACAAGTAGGCAGAGAGGCAAGCAGAGAGAGGAGAGAGGAGGAAGCAGGCTCCCCGCTGAGCAGAGAGCCCGATGCGGGCCTCGATCCCAGGACCCCGGGATCATGACCTGAGCCGAAGGCAGTGGCTTTAACCCACTGAGCCACCCAGGCGCCCTTGGACAATAAATTTCTAAGCAAACTATTTAATGCCAAGAAAATTTAATCATTCATCTAGGATAGCCATAATTTTCTCAGACTACTAATTACAGTGGATTTGTATTTAATAATGTATTTGACAATTTCTAAGGCCTTATTTCTTGATACTTCTTTTAAAAATCTGATAAACATCTGAAAATCTTACTGACTTAATTCCTTTAAAATAAATCACAAGAAGGAAAAAAAGAAGAGATTTGACAGATTATCCCTTTCCCCAAAAATACCTTTTATTGCTAAGGTCCAATTACTTGATTCTACTTTCTAATAGTAATGAACTGACTACAAATGTTTTTTTTTTCATGTAGAATGAATCATAACTAATTCATATTTTAAGCTGGGTTATGTTAATTTTTAATGCATATAACTTGAAATATTATACTTGGAAGAATTCCAGTTATACTATTCATTAGTATCTACAATTTTGGATAAGCTTCATTAATTTCTGTGGTTTCCTGTCACCTCATCTGATACTGGGTAAAGTATCACATAGCAGTACTTCGTCATTAAATTAATTGAGAAATTACATATGAAAATACACATTATAAGTGCTCAACAATATTTTTTCCCTTTTTTACAAGGGCAGGTTGACAATTTGCTTAGTAACTGACTACAATAGTAGGTCATGCTTTACTATTACATTTTTTAAAGGATTTTAATTTCGAGTGATTATCTTCAATGTTGACTTCATTCCTGAAACACTGGGTGTGATGTTAGTGCCTGCAGTCTCTTCTGGCACATAGACAGCACTCAATCATCTGTAGACTTCAACCAATAATATGACCCTAAAGATGTCAACACTTTATTTGCTTTTTCTTTTTCCTCTTTAAAAAAAGTTACAATTATTCCCAGGGTCAATATTAAAGCGTCATGGAAATAGAATCAAAATATCCAACTGACCTAATCATAATAGGCTTTGCTATGTTCTTGTCCTCAGATATGTCATGTATTGGCCTTAGGAGATTAAAAATATCATAATGAGAAATAGAAGAGGCTTTATCCACGATCAAACTGTCAGATCTACATTTTCATAAATCAGTAGTAATGTATAATTTCTATAATACTATATAAAACATACATCTAGTTATGTAATACTATATAAACATACACCTAGTTATATAAAAATAATGTATACTATATATTTACTATTACTTAGTAAATGCCTGCTGTAACCTAGGTTAAGCACTTTATTTCTATGTCACCTAAATCTCAAAACCACTCATGCATAAATACCACCATCTCCATCTACAAATGACAAAACTGATGTTCACAAAATATAATATTTTGGCCCAAATTTACCTGAGTAGTTTCTGGCAAATCCTGGATTTGAAGAAATCTGTTTGACATCAAAGACCTAGGTATTAATCACTAGGTTATATTATTTCCCCACTGACCTCATATGGATACAAAAATCTATGGCACTAGATGAGAGAAACCACTGTAACTAAGCAGTGGCTATCCCTTCCCATAATGAACATAGACAGGCTTATAACCGTTTAGAGTGCATCATTTTATCAGAAGGCGAATCAGAGAAGTAAGCCAAACATCTCTATAAAATTTTCTTAGGAGCCAAAGAAAGATGCTCTTCATTCACTGCCTACTCTATTGGGATCCATCAATTTCCTCTAAATCAGTAAAGTACATGTTTGACTATCTTAAGGAAGCAGACAGCAAAATTACACAACTAATGATTTGCGCATCAAGAGGGCTTTGATGGAAAAATTAGTGAAATCTCCAAGAGAATCATACATGCTTAACTGAACCCAAAGTTGCTGCAGCCCAAATCATTGGTGAGGAGGAGATATTATATTGAGATGTTTTCCTACTCAGAATTCCATGAGTCAATATTGGAAACAAGATCTAAGTCCGTTATACATAGATACATGAAGCTTGTGATAAATATGTTAATGATGTGAAAAGAAATATCCCATTTTATATCCTTAGGATAGATAATTAAAATGGATTTAATATTTTATAACAGTTCAAGTTAGATTGACTTATGGTTAGTAGGAAAGACCATCTTTAGTACAAAAGCAGGGTCTACTGAAATTAAACTTTATATGTGAATAAAACTTAGGGAAAACTGTCATTTTTGTAGCTTTTTGATCAAATCACAGAACCCTTTTATCTATGAAATATGAAGTTGGAAAATACAAATTTTAGAATATCTTTTAGTTTCATACTAATTTAAATCTGGCTCCATATTTTTATCAAAATGGAGAAAAATAATCTTATTACTCAGGAGTCATGACCATAGTGACAATGTGACCAAAGTTAACAGGGCACCAAAAGGTAGATAACATTTTCCTTCCTATATGTCCTTTTCTTCATGATCGCATCAGACACTTCACATTTCACAGATCAGTTGGTATCCTTGTTTCTATGCTATATAAATGTATTTCATCTCTTCTAATTTCATTTTTCCAGACAGTAAAAATTCCTAGCCTCTAACCAGATACTCTAATAGCATTTTATCAGATGCAGATGGAATCTCCCACCAAATTGCATAAAAGCTATGAACCCAAATGGCTGAGAGTTTTTTTAAATTGCAAAGTTAATATTGTTATTTTTAAGCCTCCCAATAATTGTGATAATAATAATAAAAGCACTTACTATTATATTACTGTAAAAACATAAAATTAGAATAAACACTGTAAAGCAAAAAGGGCAGGTATACTAAACACTTTATAAATTCCTGCGGCTACATATCCTTTCTGAGCCACACATTCTCATTACATCTTATCTTTTTATCCCACTAACTCAAATCTTTGGGGAAAAAATGTACAGTTTTATGAATTATAATCTTATCTAAAATGTCAATATGGCTTTGTAATCTCTTGGCCTTTATTTGAGAGTGGGAAGATCTCTATAAAATTCTTCCTTTGGATTCAACATCACCAGTTTTTCTTCTTTTTTTATGTAGTAAATTTTACAACTAACATTGTATGAATTTAAGGTGTGTAGAGTGTTACTTTGACCCATTTATATGTTGTAATATGATTACCAATGTAGTGACATCTATCACATTATTTAACTATAGTACATTATTGTCTATATTCATTATACTGTGTATTACATCTCAATGGATTTTTTATTACTTGTTATACCCTTAAAAACTCTCACTTTTATCCCCCTCATCAACTCCATCCCTTGGTAACCACCATACTACCCTATTTTTTACAGGTTTATTTTGTTCAGATCCACATGTAAGTGATATTATATAGTATTTGTCTTTCTCTGTACCTTGCTCAGCATAATATGCTCAAGGTCATCTATGTTGTCACAAATAGAAGGATATCCTCCTTTTTCATGGCTAAATGATAGTCCTTTGTGTATATGCATCAGATCTTTTTTAACTGTTCATCATCCATTGGTGGACATTTGGTTTGCTTCTATATATTGACAGTTGTGAATAATGCTGTGATAAACGTGAGAGTACAAATATCTTGTGGAAATCCTGTTTTTATCTCCTCTGGGTATATGCCCAGAAGTGGAATTGCTGGATCATACAATAGATCTATTTTTAATTTTTTAAAGAAGATCCATATTGTTTTCCCTAATGGTTGGGCTAATTTACATTTCCACCAACAATGTATAAAGGTTCCCTTTTCACCACAAACTTGCCAGCATCTGTTGTCTCTAATATTCTTGACGATAGTCACTCCAACAAGTCTGAGGTTATAACTCATTGTGATTTTGACTTGCATTTACCTGATGATGTGTGAGTGAAGTTGAACATTTTTTTTATGTATCTGCTGGCCATTTTGATGTCCTTTTTGGGAAAATATCTATTTGATTCTTCTGTCCATTTTTTAATCAGATTGTTTTTCTTGCTGTTGTTAAGTTGACTGAATTCTCTATGCATTTTGGGTATTAATTCCCTATCCAATATTTGATTTGCAAACATTTTTCCCATTCTGTTTTTGTCTTTTCATTTCATTGTTTCTTATGCTGTGCAGAAGGTTTCAAGTTTTATGTAGTCCCGTTTGTTGATTTTGGCTTTTGTTTGTGCTTTTGGTGTCATATTCAAAGAATCATTGCCAAGACCAATATTGATGAGCTTCTTCCATACATTTTTTTAGTAGTTTTATGGTATCAGATCTTATGATTATGTCTTCGGCCCATTGTTCTGCATGTGTTTCTCCCTTTTTTCAGCACCAATTTGTTGAGGATACAATCATTTCTCATTGGGTATTCTTGACTCCCTTGTTAAATATTAGTTGACTATGTATACCAATATTTAATTATGGGCTCCCCATTCTGTTCCATTGGTCAACGTGTCTATTATTGTGCCAGTATAATAGTTTTTCTTGCTATTATGGTTTGTAGTATACTTTGAAATTTGGACTCATGATATATCCAGATTTGTTCTTTTTCATCAGGATTGCTTAGGCTATTCAGGGTCGTTTTGCAGTTTTACACAATTTTAGGACTGTTGCTTCTATTTCTGTGAAGGATGCCTTTGGTACTTTGATGGGGATTGCACTGAATCTCTGACAGCTTTGGGTAGTATGGTCATTTTAACATTATTAATTCTTTTGATCTGTAAACATAGAATGTCTTTCCATTTGTTTGTGTCTTTAATTTCTTTCAGCAGAGTCTTGTAGTTTTCATTGTATAGATCTTTCACTTTCTTGGTTAAATTTATTCCTAAGTATATCATTGTTTTTGATGCTATTGTGAATAGGATGGTTTTCTTTATTATTATTTTTTTTGCAGATGTTTCACCATTAGTATAAAAGAAACAATTGATTTCTGTATATTGACATTATATCCTGCCAATTTATTGAAATCATTGATTAATTCCAGCAGTTTTTTGCTTGACTGCTAAGGTTCTTTTTATGTAAAGTCATATCACCAAAAATGCAAAAGTAACAATTTAATTCTTCCTTTCCAATTTGGATGACTTTTATTTCTTTGTCTTGCCTAATTGCTCTAGCAAGAACTTTTAGAACTGTATTGAATAGGATTGATGAGAGTGGGCATGCTTGTTTCATACCTGATCTTAAAGGAAACACTTCCCATTTTTCTCCATTGAGTACTATGTTAGCTGTGTGTTTGTCATTTATGGCCCTTATCATGTTGAGGTATGTACTTTCTACACCCAGTAGGTTAAAGGTTTTATCATGAAAGGGTGTTGTATATATCAAAAGCTTTTTCTGCATCTATTCAAATGATCATGTGATTTTTACCTTTCATTGATGTGACATATTACATGTATTGATTTGCATATGTTTTATCCTTACATCCCAAGGATAAATCCCACTTGGTCATATTATCTAATCCTTTTAATTGATTTGCTCATATTTATTGAGAATTTTTGTATTTATATTGGGCTAAAGGGTTTTGTTTATGTTTTTGATTTTTTAGTAGCCTTATCTGGTTTTGGTATCAAAGTAATGTTGACTTCTTAGAATGAATTTGGAAGTGTTCCCTGCTCCTCAATATTTTGGAAGAGTTTGAGGAGGATTTCTTTTTTAAATATTGGGTAGAATTATGAGCTGTCTGGTCCTGAAGTTTTCTGTGTTGGGATTTTTTTGATTAATGTTTCAATTTCTTTACTCATTATTGGTTCAGTTTTCTATTTATTTCTGACTAGGTCTTGGTAGGTTGTGTGTTTCTAGAGATGTTACCATCTCTTCTAGGTTATGCAGTTTGTTGGCACACACTTGTTCATAGTAGTCTTTTATGATTCTGTGTGTTTTTATAGTATCAGTCATTTCTTTCATTTCTAATTTTATTTATTTGAGTCTTCTGTCTTTTTAGTTAATGTAGATAAATGTTTGTCAATTTTGCTTATCTCTTCAAAGAACCAGCTTTTCGTTCCATTGATACTTTCTATTGTTTTTCTCATCTCTATTTCATTTATTTCCATTCTGATCTTTAATTTTTCCTTCCTCCTGCTAACTTTGGACTTTCTAGTTCTTTGAGTTGTAAAGTTAGGTTGTTTATTTGTAATCTTTCTAATTTATTAATATATGCATTTATTGCTATAAACGTTTCACTCAGAACTGCTTTTTCCGTGTCCTGCAATATTCAATAGGTCGTATTTTTGCATGTTTTGAGATAATTTTCTATTTCTTTTTTGACCCAATGGTTGGGTAGAAGTGTGTTATTTAGTTTCCATGTATTTGTAGATCTTCTCCCTTTCCTTGTGTTGATTTTTTTTAAAGATTTCATTTATTCATTTGACAGAGAGAGAGAGAGCACAAGCAGGGTGAGAAGAGGCAGAAGCAGACTCCCCACTGAGCAAGGAGCTGGATAAGGGGCTCAATCCTGGGACTCTGGGATCATGACCTGAACCGAAGGGAGACACTTAACCGACTGAGCCACCCATGTGTCCCCTTTTGTTGATTTCTAATTTCATACCACTGTGATTGGTATGATTTCAATCTTCTTAAATTTGTGCTGATTTGTTTTAGGGTCTATCATGATCTATCCTGGAGAATGTTGCATACACACTATAGAAGAACATGTATTCTGCTAACTTGGGATGGAATGTTCTGTATATGTCTATGAAGTCCATTTGTTCTAAAGTGTGGCTCAATTCTAATGATTCCTTGTTGATTATCTGTCTGGATGATCATTGCTGATAGTGAGGTACTGAAGTACCTTATAATTATTGTATTGTGTATCCATTCCTCCCTTAATATGTGTTATTATTTGCTTAGAATACTTTGGTGAACATGTCAGGAGCATACATATTTATGATTGTTATATATTCTTCATATGCTGATCCCTTTATTATTATATAATGACCTTCCTTGTCTTTGGTTACCTACCCTTTTAGGCTTGAAGTCTGTTTTGTCTGATATTAGTATGGTTATACCTGCTTTTATCTTTTTTATTATTAAGTAGGCTCCATGCCCAGTGTGGAGCTCAGTGCAAGGCTTGAACTCATGATCCTGAGATCAAGACCTGAACTGAGATCAAGAGTCTGACGCTTAACCCTCTGAGCCACCCAGGTACCCCAATGCTCGCCTTCTTTTGATTTTCCTTTGGTTTGAATGCCATCTTCCATCTTTTCTTTTTGCACATATGTATGTCTTTAGAGCTGAGATGAGCCTTCTACAGACAGTGGGTGGGTATTGTCTTTTTATCAATCCAGCCTCTATATGCCTTTTAATTAGTGAGTTCAATTCATTTATATTTAGGGTCATTATTGATATGCAAAGATTTACTACTGCCATTTTATCTTTTGTCTTTTGGTTATTTTGTCTCTTCATTGTTTCTTTTTCTTTCTGTTTGTGTCTACCTTTGTAAATTGCTGGTTTTCCATGGTGATTTGCTCAGTATCCCTTTTTATTATGTTTCATGTTTCTGCTCTCCATTTTAGCTTTGTGGGTTTCCATGAGGTATACATAAAATATTTTGTAGATAAAACAGTCTGTAAATAAAATTGCTGATAGCAATTTTTCTTCATTTGCCTATAAAGTTCCCATCCTTTTATTCTTCCTCTTTTATATTTTGATGTCAAAATTATCTCTTTTTCTGCTGTGATTTTGTTATCAAGTTGTAGTAGCTACAGTTATTTTTAATGCTCTTTTCCTTTAACCTTTATGCTATAATTAAGAATTTATTATACTATTCTCAAAAAGAGTTGCTGTGAGAAGTAAATGAGATAGTGCTGTAAGGCATTTAGATCAATGTCTACCTTCAATAAACTGTAGCTCTAAACTTTCTTCTAAATTGTGCCATGGGGCTGTGTCTAAATTATAGTTTTTCCAATTGCCTAACATTTAATTTTATTTTAGTGCAGAACTAAGATAAACTTGACATCGGTGAGATTCCTGCCCTAATATATTGAAAGCATGGGTAGCATGAGAAAGAGCTGGAGGTTATGATATGTCTCCCTAGATATTTGAATAGAAGAAATGAAGTAAGGTGGGGTAAGGATTGTCTTAGATAGAAACATGATTCAAATTAACTTAGAGGAAAAAAAATCAAATTAACTTAGAACAAGGCAAAAAACAGTTATCTCTGAAGGTTGCTTCATCACATCATGAAAATAATCTTAAGTTAGGTCTTAGCAACTTTTCGGAAGGATCAAAGCATCTTAGTGGTGTCCCTAGTTTGCTTCCAATTTAATTAATGGTCCTAAGTTCTTGCAGCTTAAAGCTATCTACAACTCTTTCAATTATATGGTCAAAGACTCCCATTATAAGGAATTTACCTTCTGCTCCATCATCTCACGTTCTGCAATTCCACACTCAAATGTTCCAATCTTTCCAAGATTTTGTGAATTCCCTTTCTGTTGTTTTCTGTTTATAAGGAAGAATAGTAGAGTGATTTAAAAGCAAGGGATCTGGCATCTTAGGGGCCAGGTTCAGATCCCTACTCTGCCACCAACTGGCTGTGTGCTTATGTCAAATTATTTAATCCTTTTATGTCTCATTTCCATGGACTGAAGAATTAACATTAGTAAAATATCCATACTATTCAAAGTGATCTATATAGTCAATGCAATTTCTACCAAAATTCCAATGGCATTCTTTATAGAAATAGAAAAAAAAATCCCCAAATTTGTATGGAACCACAAAAGACCTCAAATAACCAAAGCAATTTTGACAAAGAAGAACAAAGTTGGAAGCATCATGCTTCCCGATTTCAAACTGTAATACAAACCTATAGTAATCAAAACACTATGGTATTGACGTAAAAACCAACACATAAATCAATGGGAAAGAATAGAGGGCCAAGAAATAAACCCACCCATATATGGTCAATTAATTTTCAACAAAGGAACCAAGCATGTAAAATAGGGAAAAATAATTTCCCCAATAAATGGCATTGGGAACACTGGAGAGCTAAAAGCAAAATAATAAAACTGGACACCTATCTTACACCATACATCAAAATCAACTCAAAATGGATTAAAGACCCAAACATAAGATCTGAAACTATAAAACTCTGGCAGAAAACATGGAGCTAAGTTCCTTGACATTGGTCTTGCCAATGAATTTTTTGGATTTGATGTCATAGGGAAAGACAGCAAAAGCAAAAATAAACAAGTTGGACTATGCCAAACTAAAGCTTCTGCATAGCAAAGGAAATCACCACAAAATAGAAAGACAAAATAAAATCGAATGGGAGAATATATTTGCAAATCACATAATGATAAGGGATCATTATCTAAAGTATACAAAGAGCTCACACAATTTAACAGCAAAAAAAAAAAACCAACCAAATGATTTAATTAAAAATAACAATAGACCTAAATAGACATTTTTCCAAAAAAGATGTACAAATGACCAACAGGTACATGAAAAGGTAGTCCATATCACTAATCATTAGAGAAATGCATATCAAAACCACAATGAGACATCACTGCACACCTGTTAGGATGTCTGTTATCCTAAAAATGAGAGATAATGAAGTTGGTGAGGATTTGTATCCTATTGATGGAAGGTATCCTGGTGCAGCACTATGGAAAACAGTGTGGAGCTTCTTCAAGAAATCAAAATAGAACTACCATATAATCCAGTAATCCCATTTCTGGAAGTGAAATTATTATCTCAAAGAAATTTTTTTTAAAGATTTTAATTATTTATTTGGCAGATGGACAGAGAGAGAGAGAGAGCAGGCACAAGAGGGGGAATCAGCGGAGGGAGAGAGAGAACCAGGCTCCCCGCCAAGCAGGGAGCCCAACGTGCCGATCGATCAATCAATCCCAGGACCCTGGGATCATGTCCTGAGCTGAATGCAGACGCTTAATGATTGAGCCACCCAGGTGTCCTCAAAGAGATTTCTGTATTCTCATATTCATAGCAGCATTATTCATAATATCCAAGGTATGGAAACTAAGTGTCTGTCAGTGGATCAACTTACATATATTTTATATATAAGTATTATATATATAATATTTTCCTTATCCATTTTCTTTATAATTTCTTTATCCATTTCTTTATTATACACACACACACACACACACACACAGGCATAATTTTGAGCCTTAAAAAAGAAGGAAATCCTGTCATTTGCAACATAGACAAAACTGGAGGTCATTGTGCTAAGTCATATAATACAAGCAAAGAAAAACAAATTCTTCATACTATCACTTATATGTGGAATTTTTTTTTAAATAACACTCATAAACACAGTGGTTGCCAGTGGTTGCCAGTGGCTGGAGTATGGATGAAATAGGGAAAGGTTGTGAAAAGGGCACAAACTTTCAGCTATAAAATGAATGAAGTCTGAGGATCTAATGTATAACATGGTAACTGTAGTTAACACTTCTCTGTACAACTGAAATTTGGAAAAAGTAAACATGTGAGCTGATGAATGGAGTTAATTAAGTCAGTGTGGGGAGGGAGAATCCTTTCACTATATGTAAGTGTATCAAGTCATCATGTTATACACTTTAACATAATTTCACTTGTTAATTATACATTAATAAAGTTGGGAAAAAATCTTCACTAAAAAAAAACTGCTGACAAAAGTTTATATATTATTTCCCCGAGATATGTTTTACAATTCTCCACCATAAAGAAAAAAGAACATCAAAAGCAGCTGAAAAGTTTTACTCCTTAATAGCTTCAACTACAAATTCATCTCTTCTTCAGAACCATTTTACTAGTGTTAAGAATATTTGTATGTGCTGAGGCATTCATAGGGACATTCTCTCTTAGAACCACTGTAATCGTATTTACTATATTTTTCAATATTACTTAAAGTCTTTAAAGATGCATTAATGGACTGAAAGAGTTAATACATTCTTCTAAGCACTAGATGTACTACCAAGGAGAGATATCGATAAAAGAATGAAGCTAGTTTATTATACAAAATTCTCCCTAATCTGTGAATTGTAATATTACAGATTTTCCATTCATAGTATCATTTGTCAACATGGTATTATAATACAGAGACTTAGTGATATATCATAGTTTCAAATTATGTCAGCATTTTAAAACAAAACAAAAACATTTGATTGTTTTCCACCAACACTTATCATCTCTTTCTGTCTACGAATATTTTCTTTATGAATAATGGTTGCATATAAAAGAAACCAAATAATCACACAGACTTAACATTTTACTTGCATATAATAATTGGTAAGGACAGTGTTGTGTCTTAAATGAAGTATATAAAAAACTGCACTTATTCATCCACTAGTCATGCTGAACATTGCCAGGAGCTCTATTTCTAACACATCTGTGTAACTAATCAACAGCCTTCAGGCTCAAGCAGCTAGTACACAATGTCTTCCCTATTGAAAAGTGGCAAATTCTCTTGTGTTAATGATTAAAAATGTTTTCTTGCTTCTTCTTCCGTGCAGGAATTATCTAGATCTCTTGAAAGTTATTAGTCAATTCATTTGAATGAAATGAGTACCTAGACACTGCTTTTTTGTTGTTATTGTTTAAGTTACTGTGTAAAATACTTGTTAGAGAATAGTAATCCAAAATAACTACAAAATGCAAAAGACATAGTCCATGCATTTCTAATTTTAAAATGCACCATATTAATACCTACCAGAGATTTCTTATTGAAAAAACTTAATGAAAGAAAATATTTTTCAAATACTAATTGCTTCAAGCTTTTAGCTCTGTTGGAAAGAATGGGGTATTAATGAGCTTTTGATCTCCGTAAGGGTAAATTAAATTTACACAGAGAAATCTCTGATCCCTAGCCACAGATTACACCCTGTCATCTCAGCTGGTGATCCAGTAAATGTATTGAATTGATCACTGGGGGTCTCAGTGTGGGAGATTGGGTGCTTATTGCAAATTCATTACCAATAATGTAAAAATAACTTGAAAAGCTTCCCTACCCACAGTGAGTAAGTCATATTTCAAGTGGGACCATTGTAAATTGGGGACTGTCTATAATGATCTATGTTCTTTTAACCATAGAAAAGTTTTCATCTCAACTAAATAGCTGCTTTAATTTGCTCTATAAGAATACACTCACAAATTAAATTACTCACAATGGGTAATGTCAAGGTCATAATAAGCAAATATGGAGCTGTAATTTGGTTCCTCAATTTTCAGAACTGGAAACAGATTTAAAAAGTTACATAGCTAGCCCCCAAATATTAAACTGTTATATGGAGACAAAATTCAATCCAACGTCTTACTAAAATGCTCTCTTCCCAAGTCCCTCTCTGCTTCTTGCCTTTCCAGTAAGGCATTCCTGCTTGTATCTCTAGCAGTGTGGCAAAGAGTTATCAGTGTGGGTTCTTTCTGAGCTACAAAGATCAAGATAGGATCCCAGCTGCACCACCTGCCAGCTGTGTGACTTCGAAGTTACTTATTTCTCTAAGTTCCTGCATTAGTGGAAGAGTAATAATGGATCCCTCTCAGAGTTGGTAGGTGGATTATAATTACGCAGTGCTTGTAAAAGTAGTTAGCTCAATGGCTCTCACATATTATGAACCCAATAATGCTAGCTGTAACATATGAGTTTTGGGAAAATCATTTACCTCTCCCTAGACTTTGATGTCCTCACTAATACACAAAATTAGTGTAATGTTCTCTTCCATAAGTCTTTTATTTTTTGCTATAAAAATAATAACTGACAATAATGTCATTATAATCAAGTCAATTCACATTTTGATAATTCTTTATGGAACTATATTCAGTACAAAACAATCTGTCTTATATCCTCAAATAGAGGATGGATTCTTGTATTTCAACATGATCTTGGCCTTTGAAAAGAACATTGGGAAGAAGCCAGCATAGCTCTTTTTGTAGGTATTTTGTAATATATTCCATAAGAGAAATAATTAGACCCTATCTAATACATCATTATTTTATTTGAAGATAATACACAGTTAATAGTGATAATGGGTACCAGGGAGATAGAGCCCTATTTCTAACCTAGAGACTGATAATATATCTAGTGGGGAAAGATACATAATATACAGGGTATTATAACTATGATTCATCAATAGATTGGTGTATTAATTACCTGACATCAAAAGCCTCTGCCTTGTGATCCCTGTTTCAGCCACAGAAAACAAAGATGACTTCATGGGAGATGCCGGACAATCTCCTACCTTAACTTGAAGTTCTCTCTCTGCCTAGACAGACTTCTTCTCTAAGTCTTTGGCAAAATAAAATTCTGAAAGTCCTTCTCTGCTCACCCTATTTAAAATGCAAACTCAACACCCAAAAAACAGATAATCATGTCAAAAAATTGGCAGAAGACGTGAACAGACACTTCTCCAAAGAAGACATATAAATGGCTAACAGACGCATGAAAAAATGTTCATCATCATTAGCCATCAGGGAAACTCAAATCAAAACCACATTGAGATACCACCTTACACCAGTTAGAATGGCCAAAATCAACAGGACAGCAAACAACAAGTGTTGGAGAGGATGTGGAGAAAGGGGAACCCTCTTACACTGTTAGTGGGAATGCAAGTTGGTGCTGCCATTTTGGAAAAGAGTGTGGAGATTCCTCAAAAAATTAAAAACAGAGTGACCTTAGGATCCTGCAATTGCACTACTGGGTATTTACCCTAAAGATACAGATGTAGTGAAAAGAAGTGCCATATGTACCCCAATGTTTATAACAGCAATGTCCACAATCTCCAAACTGTGGAAAGAGCCAAAATGCCCTTCAACAGATGAATGAATAAAGAAGATATGGTCCATATATACAATGGAATATTGCACAGCCATCAGAAAGGATGAATACCCAACTTTTGTATCAACATGGACAGGACTGGAGGAAATTATGCTGAGTGAAATAAGTCAAGCAGAGAAAATCAATTATCACATGGTTTCACTTACTCGTGGAGCATAAGGAATAAAATGGAGGACTTTAGGAGAAGGAAAGGAAAAGTGAATTGGGAGAAATCGGAGGGGGAGATGAAAGATGAGAGACTGTGAATTCTGAGAAACAAACTGAGGGTTTTGGAAGGGAGGGAGGTTGGGGAATGTGTGAGCTTATTAAGGAGGGCATGTATTGCATGGAGCACTGGGTGTGGTGAATAAACAATGACTCTTGGAACACTGAAAAAAATAAAATTAAATTTAAAAAATGTAAACTTTTCCAACAGAGGCACTCATTTCCTTTTCTTCTTCAAGACCTTCACCTTTTTTAAAGTCCTTTTAAAAAATCAGTAGCATTCACCATTATTTAACACACAATGCATTTTCCTTATTTATTTTGTTTATTGCCTATTTTCTTCCCTTAGGATGTAATTTCTTTAAGGAAGTTTTTATTGTGTGTGTGTGTGTGTATGTTTTCACTGAAATAATCCAATGCCTAGAACAATGCCTAGCATATAATAGACACTCAGTAAACATGTTGAAGGAGTAAGTATCTCTGAATTTTACAAAAAAAATAAGAGAGAAAATTGATAGTAAGTGCACTCTCTAAGCAGGAACACTGCATGTCTATACTACAAACATGGAAGAGAGGTGTACTTTTCACTCTAAACATTCTTTTTCTACCCTTTGAATGAACACATTCAACTGTATGCATTCACATTCAAATATAAATATTTTAGAGAGAAAGGATGTCTCATTGAAACTCTATAAATTGGATATGATGAAAAGAAATGAGTTGGCTGACCACAGATTAATCTCCCAACTGTCTTCTTTATCTGACCACTAGATTTTTCTGAATGTTTATTATAAAAGTAATTTTATTTCACTTATTTTCAGGGTTTCTGTCTCTTTGTCAGTGGCTGTTGCTCAAATGGTAAACATAAAGAAAATTGTTTAACTCTTTGGTCCTTGAAAAAAATCACTGTGCAATTCCACACATTCTGCTTTGGTGGATTTTTTGATATAAACAAGTTCAATTGTTATTCTCCAAATGAACTGAGACCTTCTTCTGTTCACACCTACGTTTTTTACCTTAAGATAAGTTCTTCCTTCTACCAAGAAAAGATCTCTTTCAATTATACCCTGGCCACAGATAATAAGAAATATCAAATTCATATCAAATTTATCAGATATTACATTGGAAACTCAAAATCAAAATCCCTTTGGAGTATCACTATCTAGTACAGTTGCTACTAAATTAAAATTAATTAAAATTAAATAAAATAAAAGAGTCAATTTTCAGTTGTACCAACCATATTCCAAATGCTCAATAGCCACAGGTCACTAATGTTTCCATAAGGGATAGCACAGATACAGAACATTTTCATCCGTATGACACTGCAAGAATCCTGCCCTACCTGGGGTGAAGGCAGAAAGACAGAATAAATCTAGAGATTATAAGTACATCAAAAACATTTGGCAATGGCTTTTTCCAAGGCAAGAAGAATACATTTAAAGCGTGCTCTGGCCATTCTTTAGTCAAATATTAAAGGATAAAAAGCTAACGGTGGCATCCAGCCAGGTGTTTGTATACATTATACTTGATAGGTTTTCAATAAACATATGTTGAAAGAATTAGCTAATCATTATTTCATGACTTATCATGTGCAAAACACTATTTGAGACCTTTGCAAGACTATAAATATATTTTCTCTCAAAAATTAATATTTGATAGCAATCATTTTGTTCTCTATTTTTAAGTCGTCACTTGAGAAAAATGGTGAATCAGAATTATGTGGCTCAATACCATTACATAATTATTTTAAGTTAAATGTTCGTTATAATTCAGGGCACACGAACACTGGCAAACTAAAATTTTTCTGGTTATACTGGATCCTTTCACTTGCTCATATGTAAGAGCCTTCATAAAAGGTCTGTCTACCATTCCCCTTAAGACATTTCACTCCTTTTCTTCCTTTAGAGTTTATATCCATTTTCATCCTCTCATTAAGCAAACGTCTCCCTTCCCTGTAGGTATGATGAAGCCCCGTGTAAAGTTTTTTCAAAGCACTGTTGAATTTGTCTTCTTATTTGGGTTTGTACTCAAATATTTGTTTTTGTTACTTGATTAAAAGCCCATTCTTTCCACTGGAGAATAGGCTTCATTAAGGCTGGCACTACGGTTATTTCTACTCACCATGAAATCTCCAACACCCAGTAAGGGATGGGTGTCCAGTAATTTAAAAATAAATAAATGCTCCCCATGCTCCTTCATGACAGTAATCTCTTTCTACCCTCCTGGCTTACTAAAATTCATTTAAATGTGATAATAGTTTAAGTGAGTGGGTGGGAAAAGAGACTACTTCTTTTGGATCATTGCCTTAAATGTTTTTCTTCCTTACAGCAGATTTTGATCTCCTCCTGTTTAAAGATTAACACAACACTGTCAACATGGTCTAGTGGAAAATATAAAAATGTAGAAGTGAGAACACTTCTGTTCTTCCTTATGTTCCTTACCCTCTGCATGACCCTGGGAACTGAGCTCCTGTTTCCTAATCCGTGAAATGGGAATAGAACCACCTGTCTCACTTAACTTCGACTTACACAGTTTTTGTGAGGGTCATATGATATAAATTAAGTAAAAATATTTTTGAAATCCAAATTATTATTCAAAACTTGGGAAGGCACTTAAGATTCTGAGTGATACAGTTCTTATGTTTTCTTCACTCTGCCAACTTCAATTTTTTCCACGTTAGTGACTTTCTATTCCCCAGCCTTCAAACACGGAGAACTTTCTCTCTCTTCTCCTAGTCTATTTGATTCTCCATCTGTCTACCACCCCGTTTTTGTTCTCTCCTTTGCTGCCAACTCACTGCCTTCTTTTCTTGTCAGGTAATTTATCTGCAGAGCTCTGCAGTCTGGACCCTTTCCCTACAACTTCACAAAAATCTGTTCTCAAGTGACCTTCACACACTTCCTATGACCATATCACCAAATTGGGTCTACCTAAAACCTAATTCCACCATTCACCAGTTTCTCCTTATTGTTGAACACACAAAAACAGTACTTATATACAGCTCATCTACATTCTTGTCTCAGTGTTTATTTTGGAAGAGTTTCCAAGTTCCTATTTAAAATCGACATAACATCCACATAGAAATAAGTAATAGTTCTTTCCTGTATGTGTGTGTGTGAGTGTATATATATATACACGCACGCACACACACATATATATATATACACATATATATAAATATATATGCGTGTATGTATATATATATATATATATATATATATATACACACACACTGATGATTAACAGGAAGTTATCAAGTAAATGACTAGTGCATTTTGAGATAGCTCTTAGGTCATCAGAATAATGTAAGTGAATTGCTGGTTTTGTTTTGTTTGCTAGGAAAAAAGGTAACCATCAAAACCACCACTACCACCACCACCAGCAACAACAAAAGCTGACCAAGA
The DNA here is from genome assembly GCA_002007465.1 of Ailurus styani. Lineage (NCBI taxonomy): Eukaryota > Metazoa > Chordata > Mammalia > Carnivora > Ailuridae > Ailurus > Ailurus styani. The sequence continues at coordinate 24,940 of LNAC01001038.1, read as the reverse complement.
TCTAATTCCTAAAATCAAGATGAAATCAATGTCATCTTTTTTTTTCCTTAGAGAAAACTGCCTCTCCTGTAGATAATTGTTCCAATTTAAAGTCATGCATTTGAAATTGAATATGCATCACTTTACACATATGTTTTCTTTAGAAATGGACTGCATGCATGTATGAGGAAGGGGAGGCTAATTGTACATCTGCCTTTGTGGTCTTTAAGCAGGTCGGTCACTGGTTTAAAAGAAAGTACTTATTAACTTTTTACTCCATACTAGTCATTCTTCAAAGTGTTTATATCCACTGCTGGGAAAAAAGCATGAATTTACCTTTTAAGAGCTTATGTGCTTAGACAGATAATAAATAAATATAGAGAATTTAAACCCAAACAGTCACATAAAAATTATGGTAATTACTATGAAGAAAACAGACCAGATTAATCATAGAAAGCATCATAGGTTCAGGACTTAGAATCCCATAAGTGGGAAACCAATAAGGAGGGGTTTGAATAGACCAGACACAAAATGGTGGTGGTAAGATATAGAATGGTGGCAGAAGAAATGAAGACTGACTGACCTATTTGAGATACAGTTAGGAAGTAAAAACAATAGGTTTTCTAGGAAGATTACTAATATGGGATAGAGGAAAGGTAAGCATTAAAGATAAATTGCGGTTTCTGGTTTGAGTAACAGTGTAGGCAGTGACCTCTGATATTAAGATGAACAAGAGTAAGAAAGGGATAGATTTATGGTATGGAGTGGATGTGCATAAAACTTCTGTTTTAAGTATTTTAATTATCTTTAAAGATTTTATTTATTTATTTATTTGAGAGAGAGAGAGAGAGAGAGAGAGAGAGAGAGAGAGACCATGAGCAGGGGGAGGGGCAGAGGGAGAGGGAGAAGCAGACTCCCCACTGAGCAGGGAGCCCAATGCCAGACTCAATCCCAAGATGTTGGGATCATTACCTGAGCCGAAGGCAAATCCTTAACCAACTGAGCTCCCCAAGCGCCCCATGTTTTAGGTATTTTAAGATGACTAAATCATTCAAGTGAAAATGTCAAATGTTAGTTGAATATATGATTTTAGAGCAGAGTTTGGCAAACTCTTTCCATGAAGGTCTAGCTAGTAAATAGTTTCGGCTTTGGGGGCCATGTGGTCTTTGTTGCAACAACTCAGCACTGTTCTCTCATCAAGAAAGTAACCATAGAAAATACCTGAACAAATGAACATGCCTGAATTCCAATAAAACTTTATCTATGGACAGGGTAACTTAAATTTTATATAAATGCCAGAAATGGTCAGGAATCCCTATACAAATGGATGAAGGATGACTCCAAACTTTGCAGTGAAAGAGAGGAGCAGGCAAGGGGGTCAACGCTCAGGGACGAAGACCCTTTGCTCTTCTTTGCTCCCGCTTTTATTGGTCCTTCAGGATACTCACAAATCCTTATCACTGTCTCTCAAACACTTGATGTGTGACAAGGGGTCATACTGAAACTGGGAGGATCGGTTTACCGGAAAGATATGGTTTGCTAATCCGCATGTTCTACTAGACATAGCCTAAGGGACAATGTCTAAATCTCTTAGCTCACAGGGTGGCTGTTTGGGCTAGGAAAGCTTTGGGAAGACAACTCCCCTGGGGTGTTCCAATGGCAGAGTGGTCACACAGGCCGTGGCATTTCAAAGGCCCATGCCTTTCTCGGAAACCTTCCCTCCCCCCCAGCGGCCTCTTGTGTTACATTTTAGCAAGCCAGGTGTTATGACTGATTTCATGCTCTACATTAACAAATAAACTTCATGAGTCATGAAATAATATTTTTCTTTGGATTTTTTCCCCATATTTAAACATATAAAAACCATCTTAGATCCTTGGCAAAAACAGACTCTGAGTTATAGTTTTTCAACTCATCTTTTAAACAAAGAATAGTCCAGATCGGAAAAAAATCAGATAGCAATTAAAATTATAAAAATAAGTGAAATTGCCTAAGAAAAGAAGGATAGAAGAATGTAAAAGATACTTCATCCTAAGAGTTAAAAATCATATATGGGAGGAAGACACTGTTGGAAGGACTGAAAAGGAGCAGGGCATGGGGGTAGGAAAAAGCAAAGAGAATATGGAATCATGATACTAAGAAAGAAAAAGGCAGTACTGACAGCTGGCAGCTGGGATCTGGCCTGGTACAGAGGTGAGTCATGGGGTTCCCTGTTGAGCAGGAACAATTTCATGAAACTCTAGTGTGAGATAAGGTTACTATGTAACTGTGATAGAGTGAGACAAAAACAAAAGCACTCTGTCGCCATTGTCTGAACACAGACAAAACTAAGAACACTGTGAAAACTACAATGATTTCCAAACTTCCCTGCTCCCAACTAACACGAGTGACTTCTGCGTCTTCACTAATTATAGCTTCAGCCTCACCCTGTTCTATCTGCTAAATAAAAATTATTAAGATACTCAGCCATAGAATCCCATTGCTTCCTAAACATGCCCAGTCCAGAATAGATTGCACTTCCTTGAATTCTACAAATTCAAGATTTTTCTCCAAAAATCACCTAACACAATCTATAACAAGAACTTCCTAGCAAGGTCTTATTAAGATGCCCCAAGTTCCCAGAGCATGTGATCTCCCTTCTCCCAGCAAGTATCCAAAAGCCCAACTTGTTCAACTACAGGCATATCCTGGTGGTCTTTGATGGCGGACATCTACAAAGAGAACATCTCAAGAAAGGACTAAAAATTGCAGCAAATGCTGAGAAGTCAAATAAGATGGTGACTGAACAGAAATCACTGGATACGTTTACATGAAGGTAGTTGGCGCGTTGAACAATAACTAACAAAACAGTCCATTTGAGTGGTTGAAGCAAATGTCAGACTGTAAATGCAATCTTGTGTAAGTTCTGACTACAAAATTAAAAATAGCATGCACAGACAAGTTTGCAAGTATGTGAGTGTGTGAAGAAGCACAAAAATGGATACATATCACCCATGATTATCCTTAAATGCTCTAATTATAGTCTGATCCTTAATTTCTATCCCAAAATACTTCCTAGGTGTTGCTTAGCATGGCAATGAATTAAAGAAGATCTTTAATAAAATTTCTTTTGATAATGATAGTATTTCAAGTATTTCTTGCTCAAGAATGGCACAAAGTAACTAGAATAATTTTAGGTAGAAAATATTTCAGCAATTATACATTTCACAGGGAAATATTTCTGCAATATCAAAAGACTTTCACAGGGAGAAAATAAATGTAGTTAATTATTTTCCAATTAGCCTGAAGTATTTTCACGGGTAAAACAATACATGGGTAAAATAATTCATTTTTCTGGAGGTCCCAGATAACAATCACAACAGTGTAGCATATTGTATTTTATTTACATAATCAAAATATCAGTATAGTTGCTCTTCATGCAAAAAATAAACTCTAGACCTTAGGAATCTAAGTCTATTAAAAGGAGTTTTGCTTCTTTTGGCTTTTCTTTGATGTTTAGTATTAAAGAATATGATTCTGCCATGCAATCTCTTTGCTGGTAATCAGGGTATATCAGGGCTTATTTGTGAGAGGCCAGAAAAAAAAGGAGTAAATTCTTTTTAAGATTCAAACCAAGCTCCTTGCTTTCTCTAGTACATATTTAAAATTCTTTCCACTGTAATTCAGCCTATTTCTTTTCCTCCTAACATAGTTAAAAATATTGTTGCCAGTCATCAAACCTATGGTTAAAGGCTTAGGCAGGATTGCTTTTGCTGTATTTCACATCTTCAAAGCGGGGCTCAGTCTCTTTCAAGATGCATATTAATTAGATAGACTAAACTGTAGTACTTTAAAAAGCTCTAAGAATCTTTCTCCTCAATATTAGATTTCCTTACCACTCCTTCCATGTTTCTTCTATACTATGCTAAGGCATTAAAACTTAGAACTTATTCTTCCATAATACAAAGCATAGAATCGATGCGCTTTGTGTTAGAGGAGGTTTCCAGATTGCAGAAATACTGTCTTTGCTGGGTAACTCCCCAGTAGTTAACTACTTTGGAACAGGTGAAGCCCAGAAATACTTCTTTAACCACACCTAAGAGGGGCAATCTTTCTGTTCTGTCCAGTGAAGACATCTACTCTTTAGCATATTGGTAGACTCTCATATAACCCTCTCTGGGAAAGACCGTCTTTTCCCAATTATTTCCTCTGTTGTTACTGATTCTTATTATTTTTCAGATTTCCCTGTATTCTCCTTAATCCCACATCTAGACTATGCCATGTCCTCTTAAATCAGAATCTCTGGGGGTGCGATGCAAGTGTCAGCACTTTATAAATTTCCTTAAGCTATTCCAATATGCAGCCAAGATTGGGAACCTCTGGTTCGGGTCATTGTTGATAATTGTAACCTCCTTAAGTACTTTTTATTGAATCCCTCCCTGAATGTACCCTGTACAAAGCAGATCTTCAGAACATCCCACAAAGGCAATGTATTATTAAACACATTTTACGATTAAGAAATGAAACTTAGAAGTTAAGTGCTTGTAAAAATCACCGAAGAGTGTGTTCGACGGAGCCAGGACCTAGTGGAGCTCTGGCTCCAATCCGTGCTAGCTCCACCCATCCAGCTGTCTCCTGGCAGGAATATGGCACCATCATTTGTATGCTTTCTTTAACTTTCAGGTTTTCATATATTCCCATGTCTTTTTCACCTTGTATTCCTCCACCCCATCACAGCCTTGGACTCATTTACTCTTCAGAATTCGGCTCCAAATCACCATCTCCAACTTTCCCCTTACTTCTTAGACTGAGTCAGGTAGACTCATATAACAATTTGTACTTACCTTATACTTATTATTTTAAGCTATAAAAAAACGTTGGTTGACTTCTCTGTCTCCCTCAGCTAATTGTGAGCTTCTCAAGGATGTAAATATCTCAAGTTTGTCTCTGAATCTCCAGGGACTAATAATCAATAAATATTTGTCAAATGTATACCTGTTTGGCAAAATCATTGCCTCAGGTTTAGAGGCATAGACATCCCCAAATCTTTGATTTCTTAAACATTATTCTTCTATGAATCCACATGCTTTTCAACTCTCCAACTCTGTATGAGTGTGTTTGTCTGTTTCTTTTGTATATATGCTTACAAATAATTATAAGCTTGTGTGTAGTCATTTTTGTTTGTTTAGCATTCTCTGAATTTCTAAAACATGTTGCAATCACTAGATTTTGCTAGATCATAAAGGTGTGAAAACACAGTCCTGACCCTGGGAGCTAGACTCCTGCTGTCCAGGAGTGCAGAACTGAATCACTCAGAGAGATTTACAAACTATTTTGATTTAGGCAGCAAAGTCAGAGTCCCTCCATCCTCATAGCCGACAGTCTGCTAGTGTAGGTATCTATTTACCACATTAGGTAAATCCACAGAGCTTTGTTTATGGTTATTTTACTAAGTACATTTCCCTAAAGATTTGCTCTTAATGGATCAGGCAATTTCATGCAAGCAGGCACCATAAACACTTTGCTGATGCACATCGACTTGTAAACATTCATTTGCCTGCCCATTCTTGTCCCAGCCCTCTGTGAGGCTGATAGGAGCCACCTTCTTCAAATAGTGTCAGATTGCATGGTGACTCCGTGAGGCACAAATAAGTTTACATACAAAGACCAACACATTTATTTTCCCATCTATCTGATGTTCTTCCGCAGGAACCTAAGTCTCTAGAGGAGGTATATTCTATTTTCCCTTCTCTTTTGATTAGGGTGATACGCAACATGGAAGATTCAAATCCTGGCTTGCCAGTACGACCTCTAAAATGCCTCCAACATTAAATTACCAAGGAAAGCCAATAGCTTTCTATCCTCAAGAAGTAAATATCTGAACCTTAACATGTAGCTTGCAGGCCACTCAAACAAAGTTATCATATAGTGAATTTCACTCAAATGAAATTGCTTCCAAACTCAAGCTGCTAGTTAGCAGATATAATACTCAGCATCCCTCAAGAATATGCTTCAAACAAAACAATGTTAAAAATGAGCAAAGTAAATGAAGATATATTTTATCATAGAGTAGTTTCAAAACGAATGGAGCCACTGCTCACCGTGCAATTCATGAGACTGATGCCTTAAATATTGATTTCCTAATCACTGACATTGTAAGAAGGCATTCTGGGTTCTTTTCCCTCTGTCATAAATTCGACTTTAAACAGAGTAAGGAGCTTTTAGCAAGAAAATTTTACATCTGTTTATGTCTGAAATTAAAACCACAAGAATTGAAAGGGAGAAAAAATAACTAAGGGGGTTTTCAAAAATTTAAAACTCCATCATGCATAAATAGAGCTCATCAAAGAAAGTAATTTCCCTGCAGAAAACACTCCATCTTTTGTTTTATGTAAGTTATCAACATGAATATTTTATTCTCAATGAAACTGCCTTTTCCCCTTTGTGTTTCATAGTTTTCACTTGGTGTCTCAAATAAATAGGCTTCCTTCTTTCCATCCCCCTCTATTATTCAGGTCAGTTGGCAATAAAATATTATCCTTGCCTGGTGTAAGTGGTAATTATAGATTGAGCTTCACTAATTCAATGTTTTTCATTCGTAGTCCTATTGTATCTTCAAGTCTAGAAACATTAACCACTTGAATTTTCCCACAATATACACAAATCATTTTTTCCAAGGTAGAGTACAATATCTAAAATATCTATCAAATTGAGAATTGTATCTTGCCTTGGTTGCATTCTTGATCCAAGTGATGGAATAAAGATTCTAGTGAATGGCAACTCCAGTTAAGTGTAATTTACTGTAGTCAGTCCAATCAGCCCAACTGGATGAGGTAAATCAGACATTCTCATCCACATTAATCCCACAGATTAAGCTCAAATTCATTTGCATGACACTGCCCTTTACTGAGTGGTTCTTCTGCCTTCTCACCTAAGGCTTAAATACTGAAGTCACTTACAGTATCTTCTTGTTCTTCTTATACCTTGGATAGTTGCATCACAATGTATGGAATATCAAAGTGTGATTTATTTGTAGTTATGTCAAAAATGATAACTTTCAGTCAGGATTAAAATTTACTGATAAATAGTTGTTTAAAAACTAAAACAACTATAGCTATTATTCTTACATTCTATGAATCTAAGAGACTGAATTAAGAAATTAGTTTTAATGTAGACTACAAATATGTTTGTACTCTAAAGCTTTGAACAGTGATGTATAAGTTCACTCCTTGTTTCCAGATGCTTGACTAAATAAGAAGTTGTCAGTTAGATCTTGTTTCCTATAATCTTGCAAAAGTTTCAAGTTCTCAAGCCCTCATAATTTATAAGCGGAATGTTTTTCACATTGGTGATAATTACCTTGTATATGAGACCATAGCATTCAAATCCTCATGCAAGCATTTTATATCTCACTTGCATAGCTGAAAAGATATTCATAATTCATCTGATATTTTTTAAAATTACTCTGATTATAGTAGATGCTGATAGGACCCAAGCTGAATATTCAGAAAATAATTCTCTTCAAAAGGAGTGTAATGAAAGTAGAAAGTGTTATGCATTCTTTAACTTCCATATAACTTCATATATCTTGTATCTTAAAACCAACAAAAAAGCAAAAAATAAAACATTGAAAAATAATAAATAAGAAAACATCAATCATATTTGATCTTGCTAGATTTAGCTTACTTTTAAATACAGCCCTATAAATAGGTCCAATAGTCAGTGATCATAAACTACGTCAAGGCTCGAGTTTTTGACAAATATGATTTTTAGCTTCTTTCAGACTCTGGTTTCAGTATAGCATTGCCCTTTAAAAATGCAACAATAAATCACTACATTCCTTACACTGTAATGTAAAAAATGACAAAACTACAGCATTACTCACATAAATAGAATGTTATGCTAATACTCAAATCTCTCACTCAAGGCAATAGAATTTAATTTTGAAGCAAGGCCATTATTCATCCTTTCCATTAAGTACATTTCAAAAAAATAAAAAAAGTGATTAAACTACATTGTCCCTGTTTTATCCTGATGACCTGTTATTATAAATATTTCTCAGCACCTCTTAGTTGCATCATTCAAAATATAAATATAAGAGTAGCTAATTTGAAGAAATATTTTTTATAAGTAACTAGATATTTCCTAACATCATTTATAGACCCATTCAATAAATTATGACTATGAAGCCAATCTGTATTCAATTTTTAAATGTAAGTTGTACATTGGAGACACTTCAATTTAATTTTTCTTAGCAACATCTCATATCATGTAGTTTCCTTTAAGGATAAGAACAATGATTTGTTAAATTGTTTATGGTAGAATTATCATTGTCATTTAAGAATGTTATACAATTATTTAAATCATCAAGAGCATTTCAAATTAACTATAAAGCATATCATGTAAAAAAAGTTTTACTAAGATAAAAGGGTTTAAAATATTAAGATGTTCTCACTAAAAAAAATAAAACTCAAGTCTACGGGAATAATGGTATTTCTTAAGATGACCTATTTCATTAGGATGATATAAATTTCAGCAAATTCATTTTCAGTGATGCCATTTGGAAATCTTTATAGAAATATAAAGATGGATGGAAATTAAGATGGACACACTAATGCTTCAGCAAGGCTTGGCTTTAATTTGAACCAATTTTTCTCTTCCTCATTCTTGAAGACCCCCCCCCCTTCACTTGCTTTTCTGTAGACTCCTTTGGTCCAGGAACTTGGTATTGATGTTGACATCTCCCTGACCTCAGTGTATACTTAGTAATGAGACTCGGATGACCGATGCCCGGGCTAATCATGACACCACCTTGAAGACCTAACCAACGCGGCTGGCTGCAGGGACCATATTCTTACAGAAACCAAACAGATCTTGTGTTTTCCTATAAAACCCCTCAACCTTTTACCCCAGTGGGTCTGCAGTTTTGAAGGCATTAGCCTGCTGTAGCCTCCTTTGCCTGGCAACATAATAAAACTATTGTTCTTCTTTATCTCCAGATTCTGTCTTCATGTTGTACTTCAGCTCAGTAACACAAAGGTCAGTTTTCCACAACAATTTGATCAGACATAGGGGTTGTAAAGTCATCCAATAAAATTATCTTGATGTTTAGTTGGGCTACTAATAATGTACTCATGCAAGTTTGGTTACTAGTAAGGTACCCAAATATAATATATCCATCAAATTAAATGTAGATAAAACATTTTCATTTAAAATTTTGCATAGCTGTCTTTACATGTATATATCCATTGGGCTCCAAACCTATCCTATACATGTCCCACAAAAAATAAACTAAAAAAAAAAAGGTCATAAAAATATTTGCTTTACTTCATAATCAAGTGTTCTAGATAGATTTTAGTTTGGAAAGTTCAAAATTAGGTTCAAATGGAGTAATTAACTTTTCTTTGTTGTTTGCTATGTAGCCATTGTTCTTCACTCTGACATTTACATGCTTTCTTTAATGTTTACATACTTTTAAACTTATCATCTTTTATATATGGATTTTTACTATATTAAAGCATTCATATATACTTAATGAATTTTTTCAAATGTGTTGTTTGATTCTGTGTGGCAGGCACATAAGTTACTCTGAAATAACTAAAGAAAATAGCCATAAAACTCATGAAAGCATAACCAATAGTAGTAATAATAAGCACAACTTGCCATGGGTAATTATAATTGATGATGTATAATAGGATATACATATTACTTGTTATGAAGAGAAGACTGCTGGTCTCCCATTGAGTTGAAATTCCATGAGAATATTAGTATTACAAAAACTGAGTACAAGAATAAGTGATACTAATGATAGAATGGCGAAGTATCAGGAGCCCAAATTATTACTTTATGTCTATATTTATCTGTCAAATGCAATATGGTTATTTATTAAGTACATTGTAACATTTAATAAATCATTATAGAACTAAATTTCTATAGATCTCAAACACATCATTAAATTCTACATGAAGTACTGATATCTACTCTTCTAGATATGTCTTAGTCTTGTCTTTTAGCTGAAGCATTAGACTGTTTTGATCAGGTCCCTTTTTGTTAAAGATGGGATAATTGTTGGCAAGAAATGAGAATTCTGTGTGGAGATATGAGATCTTAAACTCTTTTTAAGTGGAAATACAGAATAAATTGGTTTTGTCAGTGCTAGTTTAAGTTGCTGTTGCTGTTCTCCCAGCACAAGAGATGGGTGAGGAAACACTGGATGTTTACATGCAGTGCTTTCAGATCTGGTGGGACAAAGATTGAGCCTGAGCACAAATAAACGAGCAACTAAGTATGCAACTTTTCTCCATGGGAAATGTTCAGAAACATTCTTCATATCCACCAATACTCGTCACCAAACCTTCCTTTCCAACTGGAAAGAAATTAGTAATTGTTACTATTGGAAGTGCTTCTTTGACAGAGCCAGGGACTAGCAAGTCATTGCATCACCCACAGTCAGCAGGAAAAAGCAAATGCTGTTTATCTCACGGCTGGAAACAAAGCAGATGATTTGGTACCTTCTGAACATCTAATGGCTTTTCTGAGTTAGGTAAAAAGAAAAAGCAAAACCAGGATACAAAGAAGATAGTGAAGAAGAAGTTTCTCAGAGGGTACAGATCATACAGAGGAGGAGCAGCTAAAAACAACCAAAAAAAGGTGGCACATCCATGGAAGGAAACTGCCTTCTTGGTGGTGATAGCAAGGATTAATATTTTAGCACTCTGATTTTTAAAAAATTGTTTCTGGAACTGCAGCCACCACATTCATAAACACTGTTGTCAAATGAATTAGTTTTCACATGCATGTAACGGAGTTTGAAACGATATATAATTTAAGTAATTAATGATACATTGAAGCAACAAAATTAAGCCATGCTAAAATATTTGATAGTAGAATTATTATATTACTTTATTTATAAAATAAGATTTAATACCAATAGTGTCTTGTATGATGCTTTTTTTTAAGAATAATTATTCTAAGAAAAATTCCACAATATTTGCTCTTTTCACCTTCCTTTGGAAAAAATAGAAAGAAGATATGTAAGTTCCTCTGAAGTTTCAAGCTTCTAAGGCTATGCTATGGAGAAATAAAAAATCAGAGTGTGGCAGCTAAAGATATAGTCAGGGTAAGGATGTGCCAAACAAAAAGGGACCTTCTAGGGCCTAAAACCCTGCAGCCAGTTTCATGGAACCTGACCCTGTCATTCCACAGGCCCCGTGCTTGAAGCGCCCAGCACGTGGGCCAACATGTGAAATTATCGATAATTTCTAAGTGGTCTGTATTTTCATTTTGCATTGGTCTTTCTTAGAATGGGCTATAGCAAAATTCATTTCCTCAGTAAAGGGGAGCAGGCAAGTTGGAGAAGGTAAATCTGAAGAACAGCCCTGTATGAGCCCTGGAAAAAACAGCTTTCTGGAAGCTTTCTGGAAAAGAGAGGAGACTACTGAGACACCAGGGAATCGAAGCGAAGAGGGAGGATTGATCTGTGGGATTTGCTGGCAACGATTGTTATAAAGACTATGATTTTAGATAACTGCTAGTGTTAATGAGAAATGAATGGGTAAATAGATGGTTACTGATTTTCCTCCCAAGTTTTAAGACAGATTCATAAAAAAGTGGCATTTCAAGAAATGACACGTCTAACACTTTGCAGTAGCTACAAAGTAATACTACCTAATAGAGCTACACCATTCAAATCAGCAAACAATATGTTTTATCAAATATAAAGAAAGCATGTGTAGTTATTTGATATATTTTTGGCATTTGAAATCCTGTATAAAACCCCTAACAGATAAAGTCCATTTCAAAATTTCACATGGAGTCGCGAAGCAGTGTCTTTAGCTTTGCTTAGACTTTGTGTAAAGCAAACATGACTATAAAATTTTACGAAATCCTTGTAAACAGAATCTTTACATACAATCTACATTCATATGTGCTTTTTATTTCTGATAAGCTCTCATAAAATCCTATAAAAAATCATCCCATAAAATGAGAGTGGTTGCAGCATCTACCATTTTAGCAAAAATATTTCTATGTAAATCTTAAAATCATCTATCTACTTTGAATACTACCCTGTTAACTTGGATTTATGGAAAATAAAAAGAAGACTAACACAGGGCAAAATTATTTCAATGAGCAATTTTTTTTCTTAAAATTACTCATGACTTTAGTCTGAAAATACCTCTTTGTCATGTAATAGCATATATTAGAAATGAAGGTGATTATAATTTTATTCTAAACAATGATTCAACTGATTCTACATTAAGGTAAGGCACAAATATAATAGAATTTAATATATTTTTATTAGAAAAAAAATTCCATTGTCAAATACATAATGTCCAGGCTAAACCTCTTATTCAAGACAACAACAACTTAAGGAAAAAATGAGGTAGAATAAGAAATGATACTGTATGCTAGGCCTAAGAATCCACTTGCATTAATATGTATATGTGGGTTAACTGTTAAATATAAAAATTCTACAGGAGATATAACCACTCATACTATTCTTAATCTCTGCTCAAAATATATGGAAAGTTTCCTGAGTGGTAAAAAGGAGACAAGAAGTCCAGGAACTGTTTTTTCATTCTCTTAACAAAGTGTAATCAATAAGGGCAGATTAAATCAAACTTTCCCTCACTGAAAAGGTTGCTTACTAGATGGACAGATGGATAGATTGAACAAGGGTCCTCCCCAAAGGGTACAGGCTCTGGAATCCAGCATACACTTGATTTATAGTTTTAACATTCTTGATTATGCCTGCTTGACTTTAGCAATTTTTTAAAAATCTTCTCCAAGTCTTGTATTTCATATCTATAAAACAGGCTTTATAACCTCATTTTGAAGACATTATAGGGGTGCCTGAGCAGCTCAGTCAGTTAAGCATCCGACTCTTGATTTCAGCTCAGGTCATGATCTCAGAGTCATGAGATGGAGCCCTGCATTGGGCTCTGTGCTGAGCGTGGAGTCTGCTTAAGTTTCTCTCCCTCCCTGTCCCTCTACCCATTCCTTTCACCTCTTTCTCTCTCTCTAAAAAATTGATTAATTAAAAATAAAGACACAAATAAAATTACCAGAACACAGTTAGTACTGAATAAACAATAAATCCAAGCTGGTTTACAGCAGGTCAACCACTTAAAGAGGAATCTTTTTTTTTTAATAATAGATTACTTTTTAGAGAAGTTTTGGGTTTAGAGCAAAATTGAGCAGAAGGCACAGATTCCCCACTTACCCCTTGCTTCCAAACATGCATAACCTCCCACAATATCAACATTCCCCACTAAAGTGGTACATTTGGCACAACTGATAAACATACATCAATACACCAGTATCACCAGTATCAGTGCATAGTGTATTTCACATTCACTCTAGCTGTTGTATATTCTGTGGGTTTGGACAAATGTATAAGGACATGGATGCATCGTTTCAGTATCATATGAGATAGTTTTATTGCCCTAAAATCTTGTGTGCTCCACCTATTCATTTCTCACTGTCCCCTAGCCCCTCGTAACCACTGATCTTTTAACTGTCTCCATAGTATTGTCTTTTCCAGAATGTCATATATTTGGAATTGTACAGTATGTAAATTTCTCAGATTGGTTTCTTTCATTTAGTATTATGTGTTTAAATTTCCTCCATGTCTTTTCATGTCTCTTTAGCGCTGAATAATATTCCATTGTCTGGTTATACCACAGTTTATCCATTCACCCAAAGGAAGGACAGTTTGGTTGCTTCCAAATTTTGGCCATTATGAAGAAGGTTGCTATAAGCATCCATGTGTAAGTTTTTATGTGATGAATACCAAGGAATGTGTGATGCTTAATTTTATGTGTCAAACTGACTGGACCAAGGGATGTCCAGATAGCTGGTAAAATATTATTCTTGGGTATGTCTGTGAAGGTATCTCTGGAGATTAGCCTTGAATCTGTAGACTGAGTAAAGATTTCCTTCACCAGTGTGGGTGGGCATCATTCCATCCCTCAAGCATCTGAATAGAACAAAAAATTAGAGGAAAAGAGAATTCTCTATGCTTTAGCTTCAGATATCAGAGCTCTGTTCCCCATGCCTTTGGACTCAGACGAGGATTCATGCTGTCAGCTTCCCCATTCTCAAGCCTTTGGACTTGGGCTGAAATGAACCACCAGCTTTCCTCGTTCTCTAGCTTGCTGACAGTAGTTATCAGCTCTTTACAGCCTCCATAATTCCCCAACAAAATCTCCTCTTATTTATCTATATCTATATCTTTCTACATCTATCTATCTTCTATCGGCTCTGTTTCTGTGAAGAACCTTGACTAATTAATACATAGAATGATGTATACATAGATATAATACATACATATATAGAATGATAGCAGTATGTTTAGTTTTATAAGAAACTACTAAAGTGTTTTACTAAAGTGGCAGTACCGTTTTGTATTCTCTCCAGCACTGAATGAGAGTTCCTCTTGCTCCACATCACACCAGCATTTGGTGTTGTCAGTATCATGGATTTTGGCCATTCTGATAGGTATGTAGTGGTAGCTCATTGTTATTTTAATTTGCATTTCCTCGACGACAGATGGTGTGGGATACGTTTTTCATGTGGTTATTTGCCATCTGTATATCTTTGGTGAGGTATCTGTTAAGGTCTCTTGCCCATTTTTTAATTGGGTTGTTTGTGTTCTTATTGCTGAAGTTCAAGAGCTCTTTATAACTTTTTAGGTAAGTCTTTTGTTAGATGTGCATTTTGCAAATATTTTCTCCCAGTCTGTGGTTTATTTTCTCATCCTCTTGGCATTTTTACTTACAGAGCAGAAGTTTTTATTTTAGCAAATCCAGGTTATCAATTATTTTATTGATTGTGTCTTTGGTTTGGTATCTAAAAAGCCATTAACATACCCAGTCATCTAGATTTTCCCCTATGCTACATTCTATGAGTTTATAGTTTAGCATTTTACATTTAGGTCTGTGATCCACTTTGAGTTAATTTTTGTGAAGGTATAAGGTTTGTGTCTACATTCATTTTTTGCATGTGGATGTCTAATTGTTCTAGCACCATTTGTTATAAAGCCTATCTTCACTCCATTGCATTGTCTTTGCTCCTTTGTCAAATGTCAGTTGACTATATTTATGTGCACTATTTCTGGGCTCTCTATTATGTTCCATTGATCTATTTGTCCATTCTTTTGCCAATGCCACATTGTCTTGATTACCATTTGCTTTATAGTAAGTCATGATGTTGATAATGTCAGTCCTCTAGAAATAGAATTTTATGAGAGAAAAACTAAGCTGTGACATTACAAACCTGGAATTAATTCTGATTTGATAGGTGGAGGAATATAGTATTAAGAAAGAAATAGGATATTATGGAAAAGTAGTCTCATTTTATGCATGTTTGAACTATCTAAAATAAGTAAAACTTGGGATATTGTAGACAGAAGTAACTAAATTCTACATTCGCCTCTTTAGATACATTATCAGAAAGAACTAGTGACTAGAGTTTGTGTCCATTTCCCTGCAAAAACAGAACAATCTTTGCCCTTATCTCATCACTAGAATAGTATGATAAAAAAAAGATAAAAACGACGTGCTTGAAAGTACTTTGAGCTCTTTGAAAGGTTTGATACATGTGTTTGTGTTTATAAACTCCTCTTCCTCCTGAGGGGCTATGATATTATTTTGATTCTTCCTTCAAGTGGTGTTTCTGGACACACGCTCTCACCCACTTCACCATCACTCCAATAACTCCACTGCCGGAAATTACTCCTTATGTCTGCTGCTCCAGCAGTAATGATGGAACAGCTCACATAATTCAAAATCATGGATCTCAATATTTTATTCTGGACTCTATCCATGTGCAGAAACATAAATGAGTGGCACCAAAAATTTCTTTACTTATAATAAATTGCTTTACCCAGTAAGGTCAAATTACTCTCCTTGTGACATTATCTTGAATACACTTAAAGAATTAAATGGATGATCTTTTCTCTTTTTTTTCCCTTTTCTCCATTTATCTGATTAAGGCCATGCCTCATTTTTAAAAATCATATTTTAGAAGTTTTATGAACACATCTGGGTCAAACTCAGATTTTGCCAAAGTTAAACCACTCCTAAAAAAAATAAGCATGGGAGAATTGGATATTAATGGTTACTTTAATAGTCAATAATCAGATTCAGTATTCAGACTAGGCCCAGAGTAAAAAGTCATATGCCTTCTTGATGTTAAAATCCCAAGATAGTCTCCCTTCCCCTTGGTTTGGTGTGTTCTAAAACCAGAAGTTTACTTTTTATGATATAAGAAGTTCTTCAGTGCTTTGCAGTGGGACATATAAAAATATCAATTCCCCAAATACAGAAAAAAAATAATTCTGGTGATCACAAGCACTAGCAATATTTCTATTATTATAGCCTTGATAATCAGATCATTGTCTCCACAGAACTGCATTGACAGTCTTTTTTGCACTGTTTTTGCTCCAGAAAATAGTATCCCTAGAAATCCCCTGGCATTATTTGCCATCATCTTGACATATTGCTACCTCTACAGGTTAGAAATATTTGCATCATTGACATATATCTCCATAGACTTGCCAGCTTATTTCATTTGACATTGTAACATCATGTCTATGGATTTATATTATAAAAATCTCATGAGAATGTCAATGACACAAAATCCCATTACAGTCAAGGGGAATTAGTGACATTAGAAAAAACATTGTGAAAAGTGACTAGAATACCTCATTTCGGGGAGCTTTGTTTCATAAAAATGGAAAAGCTCCTGATTTAATTATTTAAATAAATTTCTATGTGTCTTTTAAAAAATATTATTACTATAAAACACAGACTTAAAAGAAACTTAGAAAATAGGTTGAACGAAAAATTGGATACTTTTTGTTTCACTATTGTAATTCATTTCACTGAGTTAATGGCAATGCAACTCAGGAAGGAAAACGGGAGGGAAGGAAGCCTCATTCACTTGTCACTTACTGTTCCAGCATACAACTCCACAGCATGAGCGCAGAAAAATCTAGTGTGGATTAATTCAGGGTATTGAAAACTTAAGCCAAATACTATTTCTGGTACTAATAAATTAGAGTTCACCCGGCTGATTTAAAACTGTCTGAGGATAAACCTCAGTTACTTCAAATTTCACCATAGATAAAAGGGTTCTCTTCTTTTATTTATATTTTTATCCCATTTTATTTTAATTTCATTTTGAGGTATGACATCTTGCCCCATCACTTGGTTACACTGTGGGACAAGTGATTTAGTGACAGCTACAGGAATAGCCTCCACTATGCACCATGGTACCCTCACTCACAGCATGAATTGGATGCTTTTCAGCTGACAGGCCAGGACCATGAATCTTTCAGATATCCGCAAGTTTGTACGATGCTAACCAAATCACTTTTATTTCCCTTACTAATATGGATATTAATGTGTAAGTTTCCCTAGAGTCTCTTGCTTTTATGCAAACTCGGGTGGATGTTTTGTGAAAAAGGGACTCTATATGAGTTTCTCTTTTAAATTTATGGAGTGTAGGAGGAGCACACAATCATTGATAGCTTGGCTGACAGGGAGCACAGTGCACATTACCACTCATCTACTTGGTGATTTAAAAGCACGTCCTGGAGACTACAGCTGGTATTAGCTCAGTTACTTTATCATATACTTTAGTTATAAAATATATGCATCGTGAAGACAGAAAACTTGTAAATTTCTAATATCCTTAAATTTTAAGAAAAAAACTAGAAATCTTGCATTGAAAGACAAGTTCAGTTCTCAGTAGTTAAATGATGGATATCCTATTTTTATAAAAAATCACTGTTATTAGGGCCCTCCTAGGGGAAAGAGGATAGCTTTTGTAGTCAGACATAAATGATGTGCAGTTGTGGTCCTCTATTTTGTAGCTGAGGGATGTCAAACAATGGAAGGAATAGTATCAATTTTTAGGATCACTCTGAGACTTAAATGAAATAGTAAATATATATATATATTTATATATTATATATATTATATATTAATATATAAAAATATATATTATTATATATAATATATTATATATATATGTATAAAATGAGGAACATCAAAATAAAGCCAGCAATTCAATTTGAAAGCTTCTTTGCATGTCAATCAGGACAACTTAAGTTATTCAGCAGTAAGCAACACTCCCCATACTTCAGTAACTTAGAAAACAAAATGTCGCCTCTTTTCATCCAGATTCCCATCACGTATCAACTGAGGGCTCTTCTTCATGTTGTCATTGTCCTCGCCCTCAGAGCCAAGCTACTGGAATAGCCTCTACCTGGAGCATTGCTGTTTTCAATAGCAGGGAGAAGAAGAAAGTGACTAACTTCACAAAGAGAAAAACAGCTTGAGAAGACACTAGTGTTTATAACTTCTTAGACAGCACTGACTGGTCACGTGCACCAGACAAAGCCAAGGGAGACAGCAAAGCGAAATTCTGACACAAACCCAAAAGAACTTGGCTATTCGGAAAATGGCACTACTCACTCTCAGACTATAAACTACATTGTTACTGGCTGCAAGGGCATCTAGAACACCTACATATTCTTAGCAGCCAGCAAGAGCCTGGCACTTAGAAGTAGCCCAGAAAAGAGGCTGAGTGAAGGAGTATATTGCTGGAAATGAAACTGAATGGCAATAATTTTAAAAGCTATTTTCTTAGTAACTTTAGACTACCTGTTGAGGAAAGGCTGAGATTTGCAGTATGTAGAATCAAATGAAATTGGCTTGCACTGCATGGCAAGTTATAATCAATAACCTCCCATTCCTTATTTTTAAAATGTAAATGAAACCACCTGCCCTAGGGTAGAGTGCAAAAGTACTTTTTTAAGCTGTGATATGCTTATAATATTAAATAGATCTCGTTTTTGCCAACCAGAATGAAGCCACACAAGAAAACCCAGCTGGGATAGGTTTATAATCCAAATAAAAACTCAAAATCACAGTTATCATCACAGATGGAAATATACAGCTCTGGATAATGTCACCATGGATAAATCCAGGAGCAAAGAAGATTGATTGGGGAACATAGATCTCCTCAACTGAACAATCTCGAGTCCCTGCCCATATTCCCTCGATTTTTCCCATGCCTGTCTGCCAGCATTATATGTGTCATCTTGCAGTCAGTTCACTGACACCCTGTAGCTCAGTTGAATAAATGAATCAGTAAACAATGAAAAATATGTTGAAGCATGCTGTCAATTAAGGATTAAATGTAAGTTGGCTAGAATTACAGAGAGAAGAAAAGAGGATGTGGAAGTATAAGAAGAAGGAGTATGTGTGAGTGATTAAATATGAGGTCCTACATGGAGGATCACAGGACAAGCCAAGGAAGGATTGTTATAATGGAGGCATTCAGACTGAGATGGATAAGATCTGTGTTCAAAGCACGAACACATATAGGATTTTAAAAAGCCAAGTGTTGTTTTAAGCAGTTTTTTAGGGTTCTTTAAAGCTGATGACCAACCCAAACTCCAAAATCTAAGCAATTAGAGACACATGTATAGGGGCCTTGAGGTTCAGCCATTCGGTGGCTTTGCTGAGAACTGGCAATATTCCTTGGGTAATTGGATGGCATTGCCTGCTGCTTTTATATCTCATCTCACTTAGGCATGTATTTGATATTCAGAGAAAATTCGGGGTAACTAATGAATGCTGCAAGCACAAATGAATATTATTTTTATGCAGATTTTTTGGCAACTGCGTAAAACATTTGGAGAGAGTAACCCAGCATCAGAAGCATGGATGGAGAACAGAGGCTTTGCATTCTAATCATATGCCTGCCTCCAGCTCCATACTTAATCTACTTGGGTCTCCCCTTCATCTTCTGGCTGTACCATCTGGCTAACCAAACTACGAGTTCTCATGGTATATGTTATCTGACAATGGAATAGTGATCACTTAAAATTTTAATAAAGAACTATCCAAGAACTGAGTCATAAATCAAAGCCCCTGTTTTTGTCTTATAAACATCCTCAACTCCTAAGTGGCTGCTGGGCATCGCATTTACATTCCAGATCCTTTTACAAGGCATAAGATATGGATAAAATGAGCAAAGAATTTGAAGCCAGAAAGTATTTAGGCTTTGTTCTAGCACTCACTAGCAAGATCTGACTGAATCACTCCAGGTTTCTTCAATAATGTTAGCTACATCAAAATTTTAAAAGAGTATAATAAAGTGCTGTCTGCAGGATTACAAGCATAATTCATGTAAACATTTCTATACACTCCACAGCTATATACAAACATAAGAAAAGTTATAAAACTTTAGTGGCACAAAGGTTTTAAGAAATAGTTCTAAGAAATCGCTGAGGTGTCTGAACATAGTAAGATTTTTGTTACTTCTAAATTAATGTAAATCTCACACTTAGCCAAGATAATGGATACATGGTCATCATGTAGCAAACGTTTTGACAAATATACTGAGGGTCAGGTTCACTAAGGAAAGTGGATCTTGGTGTTGTAATGGCTGGAAGGCAGTGGTGTCAACAAATTTTTGTTGCATATACTTTAATGTTAACTTAATTCATAAAAATATGAACGACCTGTGAAATAATCAAATAGTAGCTCTGTTACTCTGATTTCTGATGTGGTTACTATATAATGCTTATGCCTTTTTTTGAATGTGTTTAATTTCCCAAATAGGTTTTTTGGTTTGTATTTCATTTGCAGGATATGTTGATTTGTGTTAATTGCAAAATATCCCAATCAATAACAAGGTCTAATATATTGACCTCAGTTCTGGAAACACCGACAGAAATAATCTAGTCTTTATGTTAGGTCTTTCATAAGGAAAACCATAGCTAACATTTACTGAGTACTTACTGTATTCCACATGCAGGGCAGTGTGCCTGTATGCGTGTGTGTGTGTGTGTGTGTGGTTTCATTTAAAACATCAGAGGCGGGGCTCCTGGGTGGCTAAGTTGGTTAAGTATCTGCCTTCTGCTCAGGTCATGATCCCAGGGTCCTGGGAAGGAGCCCCTCATTGTTGGTTTCTCTGCTCAGCAGGGAGCCTGCTTCTCCCTCTCTGCCTGCTGCTCTGTTTACTTGGGCACACTCATGCTCTTTCTGTCAAATAAATAAATAAAATCTTTAAAAAAAATAAAAAAATAAACCTCAGAAGAGCCCCATAATTAGGTAAACAGAGACTTGTTCCAGGTCACTCAATCAAGATTGGTCTTTAAAAACTTCTTCAGTTGACTAAGAAACGCTCTTTCTGCATCACACCTGAACTTTGGTGGCTAGCCAGAAAGATGCTGGCACATGACAGTGATTTAAGAACATAAAAAGAGAGAATGATCTTCCATCTGTGGGTGTGCCGCAAAAAAACCATAAAGAAGTGCCAAATGGAAGGTGAATGTTCATTTTATGAAACGGTTTTTATAAAGAGGACAAAGGGACTCAATTCACATTCAAAGCAAAGCACACATTTTAGGAACAGTTAAATGCTGATTACTCTTCCGCAATTCCGTTTTAATTAAATACTACCATTAAGAACCACACTAAATAATGTGCTAACATTTCAGTTTGTGGATAACATATTAATCTGAGGTTCTCCACCATCGAAGTGTTAAAAAGTTGGACTTCAGAGTGCAGGGTTTTTACAGAACTGCGCCTTCTCCTCCCACACTCTGAATACAGAGACACAGTATATAAATTCTGTGTTCACCTAGAACTGGGATGAGACAGCCCATCTCAGGGCTACATGTACTCAGATTCAAAGGAAGAACACAAGTGATGAAGAAAAAGAATGGATCCACACAGTGGGTTCTGGCTTTGGCTCCAACATGACCAGCCTTGCAATATACTATTCTATACACGGTGACATTGCAAGAGACCAGGAAGTTCATAACCAACACATCATTGAACAGAGCATAAAATCCAACTTGGAGAACAGAAGTGATTTGCAAGAGATCACACAGAAAGTTGATGACAAAAAAAAAATCCAAATTTTGAGCAGGTCACATTATTTTAACGGATATTAGTACCTCTATAAAATGAAAAACGTTAGCAAGGTAACTTCTTAGATACATCTAGCACAAAAGACTATAGTTGCTGTGTGAGGGCTCATGAAAAATGTGTATTGTACAAAAAACAATGAGCCAAGGAACTTAGACTTTAGAATTGAGTGACCTGCTCTCTCAGAGTCTTGGTGTCCTTATATTACACAAAGTGTGGGCATGCATGCATACATGTGTGCATATGTGTGCTTTACCTAGTTTGTGTGACTATTGCAAAGTTTACAGGGTACAAAGTATTGGAAAAAAATAGTGCGTTATTTGGCCCTGTCATCAGTATTTCAACAAACCTTTGGTTGCATGAAGATGGTTAAGAAAATCCCATTTCTTCAGAAGACATAGCTAATTTTGGTAAAAATGTAAGAGTTACAAACCCTTACATTGTCTACAAACAAAGACAAGTCTGGATCAGTGGGTATTGACTACAGTACTCAAGTTCCTCTTATTTTCTAGGCTTGGGATAAACAGTCATCAGATTTTGTCATATGGCAGATTTTGAAGGAGGGTAAAAGTCTTCAATGTTTATGAGTTACAAGGGTGCCCAAGAGGCATAAAACATTATCACAAATTCTGGATTGCTTTGTGATAGTGGAATGTTAACCTATTATTAATTATTTTATATATTAAACAATTAGATCTCTGAAACAGTTTCTTCATCTGTAAAACTGGAATAATAATGAAACCTCTTCTAGGGTTTGCTGTGAGGCTAAAAAGAAGTAGTAAATATAAAGTACTTAGGATAATGTCTTCTGCATGGCAAAATAGGAACAAATTTAAAGATCATTAGTTCTCATCAATAACTAAATTTTGAAACATTACACAATCAATTTGTTTCATCATATATTGAGTGGAAAAATAAGCCTTGGATAAATGATTTGCTTTCTTAATCTATTTCACAATTACAACAAAAATTCATGATAGAAATAAAGATTTTAAAAACTCAGGAATATTGGACAAAAATTTTATTTCAGAAAAAAAATAGTGACAATCAAAAGGCACATACACTTATATCAGGCAGACGATATATACTTTTGAAAAAACAGTGAAGAGCCAAAAAGAGCAAAATAAATAAGTTGTGAAAAAGTCATTTTATTAGCTGTCTTTTATAACCTGCAAAGATAAATAAGAACTGTTTTGCTCTAGGAATGTTAAGTTATTCCCCCAAATTCCCCTCATTTATCTTCTAAATGCAAAACCATCACTGTGTGCAATGACAGACTTGTTCCCAAAAGTTTGTATTGTTATTGTTATTGACAATACCATGTTCTAAATTTCTGGAGGAAGGAAAAACAAAATAAGCTATAGCCCTACAAGGACAGCTTTCACATGTCTGTGCTCAAACTTAAGCCAATAAAAATGACAGTCTTATTAAAACAAAACAAAACAACTAAGGGTAAAAAAAATAAAGACAATCATGTCCCAAAACTGAAACAGAGAGATCACTTTGGCAGGGTTCTAAATTTAGTGTTTTGGAAGAGGTTAGTGATTAGTTCCACTTCATAAAACAACCTGTTTCAATATTGCTTTCTTTAGTTCTCTTTGGATGAATATAAATAAATGAAAATTCCTGTTTGTTAAGAATGTCCATCACTTCAATATATGTATAAATGGAATGTTGGGAATGAGCCTGCATTAGGATTTCAAGAATTAAATAATTTGCATTCTTATATATCAGGGAAAGTAGGTCTAAGCAAAATATTAATGCGACAAGTATCTATGAGCTTCAAGGTAGAAGAGCATATTAATGCACTGATTTTATTTCACTGAAGGAATATGACACTTCTGGACAGCTCCAGAGATTGGCTGCAATATGTGGAAAGGAAGAAAGGAGATCACTGTGCTGTTCTGTGATGCTCAAGCCATAACAGACATTAATAAGTCACTAGCTATTTTCACATGCTTGTCATAACCTTTGTGTCACAATTTCAGTGAAGAGAGAATATAAGACAAAGAACTTCAGGGAGAGAAAGTTAAAGCAAGCCTGTCAAGGATTGGCAGGCCCAAATTTGATCTCCCTTCTGTTTTCCTCACTGTTCCCTGAGAAGCTTGTGTCAATCTCACTTGGGCCAAGTTTTCAAACACAGCACCTAATTTGGTAAGTGTCTGAACACAATCAAGTTGTCACCAGCCCATCTTGTGGGCATTTAGGCTTTCTGGTAATGATACTAATTTGGGTAGCCCAATTTAGATCCTTTTGCTTACATTAGTCTCTATGAAATCAGAATATAAATTTTGCTTTTTGAAGTTGTAAACATAAGACGTCTTAAGAGACCCAAGTTGGCAAGACACTTAAAATAACAACTATTCTTGTATATGACTTTGTGGTACTCTGGGAATAACTAATTGGTGGCTCACTACAAGCTTTTAAGTTACATATTAATATTGAATAGCAGAATTAAAAGGGGGCAAATCCCAAGACTTTGGGATAGTATTATGGGATAAAGATAATTAATCCATTTAATTGTTACTAGGGACACCATCGATGTTAGTTCTGTGCAAAAGTTAACTATGCCAACCATCTTTTTTTTAAAAAATTATAATAAAAGAGCCTCAAATAAGTCATTTATATGTGTATACATATGTGTGTGCATATACATACATATACATGTATATACATATGTACATAGTTAATATTGTTTATTTGGATATCTGGAGTTAGAGCTAAAATTTGGGTTAATGTTATTAAGTCAGTCTTAGGCATATGTAGCAACTTCATGTTTTTAAACAAAATTTTATGCAGAATCTTAAAGGAGGTTAAAGATAACTTCACCGAGCCTAGGCATTTATTTATTTATTTATTTATTTATTTATTTTATTTATTTATTTTTTTCCATCTCAGAAAGACAGGTCAGAGCCAGGAGCCCAGGTATGGCAGGAAGCTGGATCCGAAAGAGCAGACTGGAAGGTTCTTCTTCTTCTTTTTTTTTTTTTAATTTTATTTTTATTATTTGCCCAAGGGGTACAGGTCTG
>LNAC01001037.1:344632-405352 GCA_002007465.1 Ailurus styani | reverse complement strand
CGGGACTGAAAATGGCGGCTCCCAGTCTCCGACCCAGAGGAGCCGAGAGCCTGGGGCCTCAGTCCTCAGCGCACCTCAGAGAAAAGCAGTCCCTCTCATCTCCTGGTCTCCGGCCGCTCTCCGAGCTCACCCGGCCTGTGACCGAGTGTCTCTGTCTCTGGCGCGGCCCCATTTAGAATCTCCAAACCCGGCAGATTCCTGCAGCCGCTCCCACGCCGCTGCTCCCAGAGGAGGAAGGTGAGTCTCTCCGGGTCTGCCACCTGTGGGGTCCCCACTCACAGACCAGTGGCCCAGCTGCGCTTCAGATCACAGCCCAAGGTAACCCCGAGCTGAGACACCTCAGCTCAGCTCCGTCTCTCCCGCCGGCTTCTCTCTGATCCCTGGGAGCTCGGTCGTGCTCAGACACCCCTGGTCTTTTTGTGTCCCCTTGGGTCCTGAGACCACACTGTTCCTGCAGGGGCTTCACCCCCCACTTGGTCTCTGGGCAACGTCCCTCAGTGGAGCCAACTTCTAACAGTTCCGAGTCTGTGCTCCACTGCTCGCTCCCTTGCCGGCAGCCGGCCCCTCCCCCCGGGGTCTATCTTCCCGTCGCCTCAGATTCACTTCTCCGCACGGCCTACCTTCCAGAAGGCGGTCAATTTTCTGTTCCTAGAATTGCTGCTCTTCTTCTCTTCGATCTCCGGTGGAATTTGTAGGTGTTCAGAATAGTTTGGTAGCTCTCTGGGTGAATTCCTGGGACCTGATGATAATCGGTCTCCTACTCCTCTGCCATCTTGCCGCTCCTACTCCACTATGGAAACTTTTTAACTATGGAACCTTCACATTGCCTTTCAGAGTGGCTGCCCAGTTTGTATTCCCACCAACAGTGCAAGTAGGGTTCCCCTTTCTCCACAACTGTTGTTTCCTGTGTTGTTAATTTTAGCCATGAGTAATAATTTTAAATCATTGATTTTAAAATAATTTTAAAAATTGAAAGATAGTATTGCAGAAAGGGAGGTGGGTTGGGGGATGGAGTAGGTGGGTGATGGGAATTAATGAGGGCATGTGATATGATGAGCACTGAGTGTCATACTCAACTAATGAATCACTGAACATTATATCAAAAATTGCAACGACGTGGATGGAACTAAAGGGTATTATGCTGAGTGAAATAAGTCAATCAGAGAAAGACAATTATCATATGATCTCTCTGATATGAGGAACTTGAGGAGCAGGGTGGGGGGTAGGGAGGGAAAAAATGAAACAAGATGGGATCAGGAAGGAGACAAACCATAAGAGACTCTTAACCTCAGGAAACAAACTGAGGGTTACTGGGAGGTGGGAGGGTAGGGATAGGGTGGATGGGTTATGGACATTGGGGAGGGTTTTTGCTATGGTGAGTGCTGTGAAAGGTGTAAGCCTGATGATTCACAGACCTGTACCCCTGGGGCAAATAATAATAATAATAATAAATAAAATAAAATAAAATAAATTAATGATATACTATACCTTGGCTAATTGAATTTAAATAAAAACATGAAAATAATAATACGGAAGCACTGTTGAAAAAGGAAACTGTTCAAAAATAGCTTCCAAAGAGAAGCACTGGAGCTGTCTCACACCACATGGCCTCATACTCCCCTACAGTTTCTTTCCCTGTGTCTCCTGGTTTTGTCATGTTCTCGATACAGTTTTAAATTGTTCTCTACTGATTCATCCACAAAAACCTATGTTATCAAAAAAGGAAAGATAGTATTTTTAAAGAGATTTTATTTTTTTTATTTGACAGAGAGATAGAGAGCACAAGTAGGCAGAGTGACAGGCAGAGGGAGAGGGAGAAGCAGGCTCTTCACTGAGCAGGGAGCCCGACATGGGACTTGATCCCAAGACCCTGGAATCATGACCTGAGCTGAAGGCAGCAGCTTAACCAACTGAGCCACCCAGATGCCCAAAAAGATAGTATTGCAAATATTTAATATTTAAAAATTATTCTTAAAATAGAATTATAAATCATGCAAGCATGAATTTCCTTGACCAACAGTCTATCTTTGTTTTAGGACAAACATTCTAGAAGTCAAAAAATGTCTTTTATCTTGTGCTGAGGTTAGTTGAATTGGTTGGATGAAGATGTGTTAAAAACATCTTGAAATTGGGTGTTAGTGAACATGTTGCTTCAAATAAGTTCATTTTCTCTTTTTAATAATGCAAATATTTTGTCTGCTTGCCTTGGTATTTGTTTTGCCATTTAAATAGATATTGCTTTTTTAAATTCAAACTTTAGATCAGTTCCTGGTCTGTCTTAAAGACAGACATTAATCGGTCTTTCTTTTTATATTTCTTTTGTCAAAATACTTGCAAAGACCTATGGTTTCTGGTGAGTATTTAAGCACTAGAAATGCTAATGAGCGTTTGGTAATATTCAAATAACATAGCATTTAGAACTTCTAACAAGCTCAACAATGCCCCACAGGATGGCATGCCCAAATTGCCCATTCGTGACTTTTTTTTGCTTCCAAAAACTTGTTAATTTCTTAGTATGACCACCAAGAGAATTTGTAGAAAGTATACTATGTATATACACTTATTAATATTTATTTTATTTGCAAGAATGACATCATTATTAGCAGACAGGGCCTCAGAAATACACCTAGAGCATGTCAACAGCCCTAAGCAAGACTGACTGATTGGATCGTGATTGCTTCTCTCTTGCATGCTTCTGCTCCAGTTCCCAGAACGTCAACTTCAATATTGGACTCTGTGGCCCCAACTTTCCTGTTCTTGTTTTTGTCTTGATGTTGAATAGATTTCATTGAGCCATTAGTGCCTCTAGTGTTTTTTTTTTTTAAAGATTTTATTTATTTATTTGACACACAGAGAGAGATTACAAGTAGGCAGAGAGGCAGGCAGAGAGACAGGGAGAGGAGGAAGCAGGCTCCCTGCTGAGCAGAGAGCCCGATGTGGGCCTCAATCCCTGGATGCTGAGATCATGACCTAAGCCGAAAGCAGAGGCTTTAACCCACTGAGCCACCCAGGCGCCCTAGTGCCTCTAGTGTTAATAGTTAACTCTAATTCTCACAGGTGAATTATAATATTTTCTCTCATTTTTCTGATTTCTTAACTATTATTATTTTTAGGTCTAGGGTTTAGAAAAACATAAACATTTTAAAGAAATGTCAGGAAGGAATTCCTACATGGAAACAATAGTGTAGATTCACATAATCTTGTAGTCAAATAATCACTTTATTGGTCTCTGGCTTCTTGCCATGTAGCCTTCAATCCATCCTCTCCACTACTTATTCTGTAAAATGGAATGTACTTACCCAATTGTATTGTAATTTTTAAATATGCTTTTATTTCCCACTTGATGGCAAATTTCCTAAAAGCAGTGACTGAGTCTTATTTAGTTCTTTATCTCTAATGTCTAGAATTGACATATTTTAGATTCTCAATCAATTCTTGATGATCTTAGAGGAATTAAATTTATTTGAAATAGAAAGACAGGACTTCTGATTCTGGAAACTTGTGGGCTGAGACAACAAGACACCTCCCATCTACAGATTCCTAGCAATTCTAGACAACATATAACTAAAAAACTCTAAAACAGAGGGGAGCTCAGAAGAAAAAACAAGGAAGTTTTTAGGTGCCAGAAACAAAGACTGAGAAACAGAAAATCCAACAAAACCCTGAAAGTCAGTGGTATAAGTCAGAAGCTTATATTGCAATGGCAGGGGTTGGGATAGGGTAGAGGATGGGGGGTAGGTAGAGAGTGGTCAGGGAGTCTGGAAGGATGGTGCAGTTTTAGACCAGGAATTTTTATAACCATGTAAATAAAGAAGGCCATTTATGATGGTAACAAGAGCTTATTGCTCTCAAGAATGCTGAGTGAAGGGAACATTCTTTTTATGAGAAATCAAAGGCCAATCCTCCACCATGCACAGGACTGGAGTCCCAGTGTTATTGAATCATGTGGTTCAGGAATCCCAAGCCTGAGAAATTAACATGAAATTTGGAACTTGGCCAGTAATAGCTCTAACCCATTTGGCAAACCAAACCACTCTGGAGGGAATACCTCCATAATTCAGGTTGTATAGGACTTGCATAGAAAGCATAACCCCACTAAAAAACAAAACAAAACAACAGAAATCACAACCCCACCAAAGATGAATGCATAATTAAAAATCGCAAAACACACAAGGAAATAATTTACCATGAAAAAGAGCCAGCAAACAAATTTTTAAAAAATTCCACCCAAGAACTATGCTTTATTTGAAAAAAAAAAGAAAGGAAGAGAAACTATAAGAAACACTATTTTAAAAAGAAATGTAAAAAATAGAATTTCTATAAATGAAAATAATTTATTGAAATGAGAAACTCAAATGAACTATTTAAGTGACATATTAGAGTCAGAGAGAGAGAATTAGAGAACTAGAATATAGAGCAGAGAAAATTATCCAGAATATTTACAAAGGGATAATTCAATTGAAATCAATTTATTAGCAGTAATAGAAATGCAGAAAATGGACCAATACCGTCAGAGGGATGGGTAAAAATAATTGTCAGTCTACGTGCTGGATGTTTTCAGCTTGCCTGTCCAAACTATTTCCACCTTTCTGCACATGGCTTCTTGTCCCAGGAGGGTGATCTTAAAAAAGTGCATCACACAGGGTCACTTGCTTTTTGGCTTCTAGTTGGGTCCAATCACTTAAGAGTAGAGAGTGGTAAGATCTCTCAAAAGAGAAAAGAGTATTTATTCCCATAACCAGTACTGCCCTTAGATCCAGACAGGCAGGAACCCTGCTCTGGGCCCTGCACTAAAGTATGTTTGGGGGGTGGGAGGTGAAGTAGAGACGTGTTTTGAAATGCCTCCCTCAAAATTTTCTAGGCCACTGTCTAGTGCTTGGGACAGCTACGACCAGCAATACTGAACAGACAGGATACCACAGCCTGAACATGGTTCTGCATGATCTCAGGTTAACTGAATCATACTTTTCTAACTCTTGCTTCAGTGGCTGGAACTGGCTGGACTTGGTAGTGTTGGCTATATTGGGTCCTACATGGGTCCTGAAAGGTGAGTGTCTTACTCAAAATTGTCTAAGGACTCTTCCAGTGCCTCGGACCAGCTGGAATGAACAGTGCAATTTGAGCAGGGAGCTCTGAGCTTGGGCTGGGACTTGCGTGGACCCCAGGCCCTATTTATCACTTTTGAGGCATGTTCTGACCCTGTAATCCATTTAGGATTGGGCCAACAGAACAGAATGGTGCTGATATGATGCTTTTGGGTGACTCACATCAGGCAGAAGAAGAGTTCATAACTCTAGGCTACTGGACTGTTCACCCTAGGGCTGTGGCTTTTATGGAGACTCATTATATCTTGCCTAAAGGTGTTCTGACAGTGGTGCTAACTCTAATCAGTAGTCCACCTGAAGGCAGTAGGGACAACAGCCAGTGTCCTTTACCCTGTGTACGCTTCACTGCTGGCTCACTGGTGGCTGCCACCCTCGTCATAGGCTCTGAAGACTAGGCATAGGCCAGTCAGTCTTCTGGGAGTGGCTGTGCTTTTATCCTCTGAAGGCTTTCAGGACTGCTCCCCATCTCCTAATCCACACCCTCTGTTGTTCCTGATCGACATGGTGTCAATTTGTTCTCCCAGGTCAGTCTTTTTTTTTTTTATTTATTTTTTATTTTTTATTTTTTATAAAGATTTTTATTTATTCATTTTGACGCAGAGAGAGAGATTACAAGTAGGCAGAGAGGCAGGCAGAGAGAGAGGAGAGAGGAGGAAGCAGGCTCCCTACTGAGCAGAGAGTCCGATGTGGGCCTCGATCCCAGGACCCTGGGATCATGACCTGAGCCGAAAGCAGCGGCTTTAACCCACTGAGCCACCCAGGCGCCCTTTTTTTTTTTTTTTTAAAGATTTTTATTTAGCCCAGGTCAGTCTTGAATGGTATGTTTAACATGACCAGAAAGCAAATTATCATCCTCATTCTGCATGCTCTGGATAAACTTGACCTATAGTCATTGTGAGTGAAATGTAATAACTGGTTCTGAGAGAGTCACCAGAAGCCGGTGTTCATGAGCGGCATGATGGACAGATGATATGATATCATGAGTAATGATGTAACCAGCATTAGATAAATGGTTCTAGAAAGTGGCAGAGGCAAAGAGACATAGTTGTTTCAATTCATACAGGGTCCAAAGAGTTGTGCATATACTACAAATTACTTTGACTCACATGTGTCCATGAACTTTGCAAAACATTTTTAAATTAAATTGTTTATGTAGAAAAGAGCCCTACTGTATCTGTCCAGGACCCAGCATACCATAGGGGCGGCTCTGCCTCAGGCTCTCTTTCTCTGCTAGATCATATTTTAAGCTGTTCCATTACAGGCAGAATGTATGGGAGTGTGACATATAGGAATATAGAATATAAAATTAGGTCAGGCAGAATTTATTGATATTGGAGCACTTATCTGGTATTCTAGACTTAATATGTTGACTCAGACACCTAAAAGTGGCACTTAATTAAAGTCTGGACTCAATAATAGTGTACAACAGGGTTTCTCAAAGTTTAATATGCAGAACAGCACCTGTCAATTTTGTTAAAATGCAGATTCTGATTCTGTAGGTCTGGGCTGGGCCTGGGATTGTGCATTTAGAACAAGTTCTGATTTGTGGGTCATATTCAAATAGCAAAAACCTTTAACCAACAGTGTGGAGAAAAGAGTCTTAAGACCCAGGAGATGAGAAGGTTGGAATGGACTTATCATGAGCTCAGCCACTGTTTAACTATCTCCTCAGGAGGTCCTAGCAGATATCCCCTTCATTAAAATATAGTAAATGCATTGCTCAGGAGAGCACCAGAGTTATTGAAAAAGTGTGGTAATCTGACATGGGCCAGAGATCATAGAGGCAGATGATATGGTGGAACTGGGGTCCCCCATTTTGGTAGAAATGATGGCTCCTGGCATGGGACAGTTCTGGTGGTGGTGTTTAGCCATCAGAGACTTGCTGGACAAATTGGGATAGAGGCAATCTATATTTTTACTCACATGGACCTGTATGATAGCAAATGAATCAGACTTATGCAGGAACAGAATGGGTAGTCAATCTGCAATGGTGCTCCCTGGAATATATGAGTGGAACTATTCCAGGTCTGGTGGGCAACAACAATTAACAATACTGTAGTGGGGTTTCATAGCCTCTTACCTAATTCTCAGACATAGCTCAGTTCAAAAAGACTTGGAGTCCCTTGATTGAGGAGAAAATTGAGTCCCTGGGGGAAAGGGGCTTCAATGTTGTCACAATGTATATGACTGTTCCCGCAAATCTTTTCCTGAGAAGCTGGTACCCATTTACCAGAGTGACTGGGCATGGTGAAAGACAAATATGCAGAACTTCTAGGTATTCTTAGATATTGGCTTTGAACTAATTCTAATTCACGGATTTGAAAATACCTCCAGAACTCACTGTTAAGATTGGAGACATAGGGATGTGAGGTGACAGATGGAGTTCTGACTCAGGCTCACTCACTGTGGGCCCAGTGAAATAAAGAACCCAACTGGTAGGGATTTCCCCAGTCCCTTAATGTATGGTGGAATTTAGACATGCTTAGTAACTAACAAAATCTCCACATTGGTCGTCTGATCTATGGATTGAAAGCTATTAGGGTGCATGGGCCAAAAAGAAGTCTCCGGGACGGCCCTTCCGTAAGGGAATTTGAGGTACATTTCTCCCACCAAGGATTTCTAAGTTCAAGGGGTGGTGATTCCTACATCATCTGCCTTTAATGCTTATGTTTGGCTGGTGAAAAAATTATATGGGTCTTTGAGAATGAAACTTGGTCAACTGGTAACTCTGATCTAGGTTGCTGTCCAGGTGTATTTACAGGAGAAAGTAGATGGATCTCCTGATATCTGGTATGCAGCTTGGACCTAGCCGATGTTTTCTATTCTATTCCCATCAATAAGAATGATCAGAAGCAGTTTGCATTCTTGAGGCAGGATCAGATCAGCAGTGCATCTTCACTGTGTGTTCACAGAGTCCTGCTCTCTGTTTTAATCTAGTGTGAAGGGACCTTGAGCACTTTGATAATCCACAGAGCATTACTTTGGCCATCACAATGATGATATTATGATAATTAGATCTGGGCAACTGCTCTCTCAGCCCGGGCCAGCAAGTGGCAGAACCAGAGAGACCTCCCTTCCTCCCCCAGGGTGGAACGGTGTGGGAGTAAACGGCAGGAATCTGCTGGGTTTGGAGACTCAAAACAGGATGGACTGCTCTTCTCTGAGAGCTCACTGAGGAGTGGGGCCCTGAGCTTTCAGCAGTTCCAGGGCCAGAAATTGGGAGGCCGCCATTTTCATTCTCATTCTCTAAACATGTGTGGAAAGCTTTCAGGGAACAAAAGCCACAGAGATCAAACCAGAGCAGATTACTTAGCCTAGCCCCCTAGCCAGAGGGGTGTAATTCCATCCGGGGCAGACACTTGAGAATCACTGCAACAGGCCCTGCCCTCAGAAGGTCAGCAAGAACATCCAGCCAAGGTCAAGTTAACGATCATGGAGAACTGCAAAACTTCAATGCTAGGGGAAAATAGTATATAGAATTCATGGTTTTTCCCCATAATTCTTTAGTCTTTCAATTTTATTTTTTTCCTCTTTCCTTTTACAACCAATTTCTTATTTCATCAACTCTTTTTAAAAAATCTTTTTACATTTCATCTTTACAGTTACATTCTATCCTTTCATTGTATTTAATTTTATTTTTGTAAATATGTAAGTTTTTCTTTCTTTACAATTTTGGGATGAGGTATCTTCTAACAAACAGACCAAAATACACTCAGGATATAGTGCATTGCTCTGTTCTGTTCACTTGTCTGTTTATATTCCTTCTATTTTTTTGTCATCTAATTTTCATTTTTATAGTTACATTCTACCATTTCAATGTATTTAATTTTATTTTTGTACATATATAAGTTTTTCTTTCTTTACAATTTTGGGATCTAGTTCTCTAACAAACAGACCAAAATACACACAGAATCCAGTGTGTTGTTCTGGTCTGTTCACTTGTCAGATTATGTTCTCTTTTTTGTTTGTTTGTTTAATTTGTTATTTTTTCAGTTTTGGGTCTCTTCTGATTTGTTTAGTGCATGTTTTTCTGGGGTTGTTGTTGCCATTTTAGTATTTTGTTCTCTTGTTCTTCTATTCTTCTCCAAAAAGAATTATAGACCAAGAATCCTGATGAACATGGATGCAAAAATTCTCACCAAAATACTAGCAATAGGACCCAACAGTACATTAGAAGGGTTATTCACCACAACCAAGTGGGATTTATTCCTGGGCTGGAAGAGTGGTTCAATGTCTGCAAATCAATCAAGGTGACACACTATATTAATAAAAGGAAGGCCAGGACTATATCATCCTCTCAATAGATGCAGAAAAATCATTTGACAAAGTACAGCATCCTTTCTAGATTAAAACTCTTCATAATAGAGAGAAGATACCTGAATATCATAAAAGCCATATATGAAAAGCCCACAGTGAATATCATTCTCAGTGGGGGAAACTGAGAGCTTTTTCCCTAAGGTCAGGAATATGGCAGGGATATTCACTATCACCACTGCTATTCAACATAGTACTAGAAGTCCTAGCCTCAGCAATAAGACAAGAGGAAGAAATAAGAGGCATCTGAATCAGCAAAGAAGAAGTTAAATTCTCACTCTTCACAGATGACATGATACTCTATGTGGGAAAACCCAAAAGACTCCACCCCAAAATTGCTAGAACTCATACAGGAAGTCAGCAAAGGGGCAGGATATATAATCAATGCACAGAAATCAGTTGCATTTCTATACACTAACAATGAAAGAGAAGAAAGAGAAATTAAGGAGTTGATCCCATTTACAATTGCACCAAAGCCATAAGATACCAAGGAATAAACCTAACCAAAGAGGCAGAGGATCTGTACTCAGAAAACTATAGAACACTCATGAAAAAAATTGAGGAAGACACAAAGAAATGGAAAAAATATTCCATGATCATGGATTGGAAGGACAAATATTGTTAAAATGTCTATGCTACCTAGAGCAATCTATACATTCAATGCAATCCCTATCAAAATACCATCAACTTTTTTTCACAGAGCTGGAACAAATAATCTTAAAAATTTTATGGAACCAGAGAAGACCCCAAATAGCCAGAGGAATGTTGAAAAAGAAAAGCAAAGCTGGAGGCATCAGAATCCTGAACTTCAAGCTCTGTTACAAAGCTGTCATCATCAAGACAGTATGGTACTGGCACAAAAACTGACACATAGATCAGTGGAACAGAATAGAGAGCCCCGAAATGGACACTCAACTCTATGATCAACTAATTTTCAACAAAGCAGGAAAGAATGTCCAGTGGGAAAAAGACAGTCTCTTCAACAAATGGTGTTGGGAAAATTGGACAGCCATATGCAGAAGAACAAAACCGGACCATTTCCTTACACCACACACACAAATAGACTCAAATGGATGAAAGACCACAATGTGAGACAGGAAACCCTCACAATCCTAAAGGAGAACACAGACAGCAACCTCTGTGACTGTGGTCACAGCAACCTCTTGCTGCTAGACATGTATCCAAAGGCAAGGGAAACAAAGGCAAAAATGAACTACTAGGACTTCAACAAGATAAAAAGCTTTTGCACAGCAAAGAGTCGACAAAACCAAAAGACAACCAAAAAATTGGGAGAAGATATTTGCAAATATCTTATCAGATAAAGGGCTAGTATCCAAAATCTATAAAGAACTTATCAAACTCAACACCCATAGAACAAATAATCCTAATCAAGAAATGGGCAGAAGACATGAACAGACATTTCTCCAAAGAAGACATACAAATGGCCAACAGACACATGAAAAAATGCTCAACATAATTGGGCATCAGGGAAATACAAATCAAAACAATGAGATACCACCTCACACTTGTCAGAATGGCTAAAATTAACAAGCCAGGAAACAACAGATGTTGGCGAGGATGCAGAGAAAGGGGAACCCTCCTACACTGTTGGCAGAATGCAAGCTGGTGCAGCCATTCTGGAAAACAGCATGGAGGTTCCTCAAAAAGTTGAAAATAGAGCTACCCTATGACCCAGCAATCACACTACTGGGTATTTACCCCAAAGATACAAATGTAGTGATCCGAAGGGGCACGTGCACCCGAATGTTTATAGCAGCAATGTCCACAATAGCCAAACTATGGAGAGAGCCCATATGTCCATCGACAAATGAATGGATAAAGAAGATGTGGTATGTATATACAATGAAATACTACTCAGCCCTCAAAAGGAATGAAATCTTGCCTTTTGCAACAACATGGATTGAACTAGAGGGTTTTATGTTAAGTGAAATAAGTCAATTAGAGAATTATATGATCTCACTCATGTGCAATTTAAGAAAGGATCATAGGGGAAGAGAAGAAAAAGTAAAATAATACAAAATCAAAGAGAAAGACAAACCATAAGAGACTCTTAATCATAGGAAACAAACTGAGGATTGCTGGGTGGGTAGAGGGACATGGTAACTGAGTGACGGACATTAAGGAGGGCATGTGATGTAATGAGCACTGAGTATTATATAAGACTCATGAATCACTGACCTCTACCTCTGAAACTAATACATTATGTGTTAATTAATTGAATTTAAATTAAAAAAAATTTTAAAAAGCTATCAGTTCTGAATAAGTCCCAGAGCAAGAAACTCTAAAACAGATCCAGACCACAGGGCACATTTTCCTGCTACTCGGATCTTATGACCAAGCAGTTTCAATAGTAATTAGTGTCTTCAGTAAATAGAGAGTTAGACTCAGTAAGAGAATCATGGCACAGACTCCTAAGAATTTGGAGTAAGGCTGCTTATTTTTCGCTAATAATGACAAAAGCAGTTATTGGCTTGTTAGCATGCTCTGGTAGAAACTGAGTGCCTAAGAGATACTAAGTAACTACGTGATCTGAAACACCCTTCATAAGCTGGGGATTGTCTGATCCACTAAATCATAAAACTGGGTATGTGCAGTGTGTTAAATGGAAGTGGTGGGTCTGGAATGCACAAATAAATTGCATGAACAGGTGGCTTCAACTCCCATGGTATTTATGCCTACTTCTTTGCCACCCCACCCTCAACCCATAGCTACAAACTTGACCTCATGGAGTATTTTTTTTTTTTTGATGACCCGTTAACAGAATAATCACAGGACCAATTTAAAATGAGTCTGCACAGTATACTGGCACTGGTTACAAATGCATTACTCCTGCGTGGCAATGTAGTCACTCAAGAATGCTCTGAAAAACTCTGGTGAAGGAAAATCCCCTCAGCGGGCAGAATATCTGGAAATACACCTGATTGCTCTCTGTGTGGAAGGAAAGATGGCTTGAGGTGCGACTCTACACTAATTTTTGGGCAGTTACTAATAGGCGGGCTGGCTGGGACTTGGAAAGACAAGATTGCAAGAGTGATAACTGAGATTTGGGAGACAGGAATGCGGCTGGATCTTTTGTACTCGAGCATGAAGATGCTGCCCACTAGAGGGCATCCACTGGAAAGGAGGTACTCAAGAATCAAGTGGATTAGATGACCCATCTTGTGAACATGCTGCAGCTTCCTTCTTCAGCTACCTTGGTGCTTGCTCAATGGACCCATGAAAAATAGTTACCTCTCTAGCAAGATGGACATCATTTGTGGGTGCAACAACATACCTTTTCCTCAGCAAAATGCTCTGGCTACCTTCTACTACCAAATGACACCTGCCAACAGGAAAAGGCAACAGGCAGTCCCAGTCTGGCCCCAGCACCTAGGGATAACAGCCTACCACCTGATGGCAGGTTGATTACATTAGATACCTTATATCACTGAAGGGTAGTGGTTTGTTTTCATACAAAGAGACACAGATTTATCTTCTTTGCCACTAAAGTTGATGCCAGCATCATCATTCATGGACATAAAGAGAACCTGATTTGTTGTTGTGCCATCACATTCAAAATACTCTCCAATCAGAAAAAAATATTTTACAGTGAAGAGAGAGTGGCAATGCCCTCATGGTCTCAGATTTCAAAGGCCTTACCTCATGGCTCATTACCTACAAGCTTGGGAGAATGATGAAATAGCCTGCTAAAGGGTCATTTATGAGACCAAATAGGGATAACATTTTGCAAGGTTCAGATGTTGTCCACAAGCATAAGCAGAAAGCACTGGTTATTTATGGTGCCATAAATAACCTACTTAAGACTTTTTGTTTTCTGTCCATGCGTTATTAGGCTCAATGGGATTGAGAGCATAAAGCCCAAGGTAGCAATACTTTCACTGTGAAAAATGGTGAAGTTGGAGACTTTCCATTGGCCATCTGGGGCCTTTCATATCTCAAAGGAGAGAGAGAGTCACTCTAATAGTTGGCATAAATGGTTTGAATTAGCAAAGGGAAATATGGCTTTTTTCCTTCCATATAATGGGGACAAGGAGGACTATGTCTGGAATCTGGGGTATTCACCAGGGTGCTCTTCACTATTTCTATGAACAAATGTATTGATCATGTGGAATGTATTAACCCAATGAAAACAGTAGTATTTAGGATAGCGAAAAGATATTATGTTTGGGGAAAACATGTTTTGTGAGAGAAGAGATAATCAAAAGGGAAATAAGGGAAGGTCAAGAAGAACCCTATACTATTGGATTTTATTTGGAGTTACCAATTAAAACTGTGTGTGTGTGTGTGTGTGTGTGTGTGTGTGTGTGAGAGAGAGAGAGAGAGAGAGAGAGAGAGAGAGAGAGAGGGAGAGCACTGTCTTCTGAAAGTATCTAGAAGCAAGTTACTGAGGTAACAATAAGTACGCTCAGCATCCATCTCTTGATTTCCAAATATCATTCCTCACTAAAAGAAGTTACTGTTGCTTACGGAAAGGCATGATTTCATGTCTGTGGTAAGGAAAGCACAAGATGAACCTGACACATTAACTGGGCCATTAAGCAAGGAAGTGCTCAAAGATTAATGTGACGTATTAAAAGGACACAAGATTTGACATGAAGGAGTTCCCAGTGGCCAAAATTGGGATAATTTGAGCACCAAAAAGGTGGAAATGGATTACAACAAATGTAACAAAATAACTTACAAGTTAATAGTCATTATTTTTTAAAAGGAGAGATTGAGAAAGAAATATAGGGAAAGGGAATGTTTTTCTTTATAAAAGAATATTGGCTGGTAAATTATGAGAGAGTGCTGTTTAAAACTCAGGAGACTATGGAATTTCATAAAGGGCAGCTACAAAAAACATACAGCTAACATTCTACTTAATGATGAATTAAAGACTAAATTGCCCTTAGGATTGGACAAGGCAGAGAAAGACCTCACTTTCATGACTTTTATTCAACCTTGTACTGAATGTCCTAGCCATTGCAATAAGATAATAAAAATTTTAAAAAGACATCAAGTTAGAAAAAGAAGAGGTAAAACTGTCCCTGTTTGCACAGAATATGACTGTTTACAAAGAAAACTCAATGGAATCTACAAAACAACTCCTAGAACTAATAAGTGAATTTACCAATGCCTTAAGTCATAAGGTATATATACAAAAATCAATTGTAGCAAACCAGTGGAAGATAAAAATTTGAAGTGGTTTCATTTACAGCAGCACCAAGGAACCTGAAATATTTAGGAATAAATATAACAAAAGCTGGAAGAAATTAAAGAAGACCAACATGCAAATGGGAAGGCTTACCATGTTCATGTACAGGAAGGCTCAATATTGTTAATATTACAGTTCTCTCCAAATAGATCTCCAGAGTCAACACAATCCCAATTAAAATCCCAGCAGGCTATTTTGCAGAAATTGGCAATCTGATTCTGAATTGTGTATAAAAATACAAAGGATCCAGGATAATCAAAGCAATGCTTAAAATGAACAAAGTTGGAAGATTCATAGCACCTAATTTCAAGACTTACAATAGACTTTCAATAATCAAGATAGTTTGGTATTGGCAAATGGCAAGCATATAGATAAATAGGACAGATAGAGCCCAGCAATAAAGACACAAATATAAACTCAATTGATTTTCAACACAAATCCAAAGGAAATTCAATAGGGGAAAAGAAAGTCTTTTAAAGAAATGATGCTATAATAACTGAATATCCATATGAGAAACATGAACACAAACCATACTTCTCACCATACATGAAAATAAAATTTAAATTAACCATATAGCTAAATACAAAACTTAAAACAAAAAGCCTTCTAAGAGAAAACATATGAGAAAATCTTTTGTAGTCAGGCAAATATTTCTTAGATCCTGAATGAGAGGATACCAGAGACATCAACTGTAAAAGAAAAAAATTGATAAACTGGATTTTATAAAATTTTTTTTTTGCTTTTTGAAAGAGCAAACAAAACAAAGCCAGACTGGGAAAAAATGTTTTTATATCTATATATATGACAAAAGACCTATATCCAGAAATCTTAAAATGTGATAAGAAGAGAAGCAATGTGGGGAAAAACGTGAAAGATATGAACAGAGACTTCACAAAAGAAATATATGTATGGACAATTATCACATGGAAAAATACTTAACACTATGACTATATCAGGGAAATGCAAGTTAAAATCCCCATTAGATACCACCACACACCCATCTATACTAAAGAGGACTGACCATACCATGTATGAAATGCATGTGGGACAACTGGATCTTTCATACACTGCTGTTGCTGTTATAAGGTGAAATATCCATATTGGAGAGATTTTATTTATTTATTTTACAGAGAGAGAGAGTGGGGAGAGGGGCAGAGGGAGAGGGAGAATCTGAAGCAGACTCCACGCTGAGCATGGAGCCTGATGTGGGGCTCAATCCCATGACCACAAGATCACAACCTGAACCGAAACCAAGACCCAGCACTCAAACAATGAGGTCACCCAGAGTTTGCAGACTTTTTTTTAAAAAGATTTTATTAATTTATTTGACACACAGAGAGAGATCACAAATAGGCGGAGAGGCAGGCAGAGAGAGAGAGGAGGAAGCAGGCTCCCCGCTGAGCAGGGAGCCCAATGCGGGGCTCAATCCCAGGACCCTGGGATCATGACCTGAGCCGAATGAAGGCAGAGGTTCTAACCCACTGAGCCACCCAGGCGCTCCAGTTTGCAGACTTTAAATAGTGTAAACATATACCTACCATATGACCTAGTCATTCCATTCCAAAGTATTTTCCCAAGAGAAATAGCAACTTATGCTGAGAAAAAGGCTTACACAGAAATACTCTCAACAGCTCTATCTGCAATAGCCCTAAACTGGGAACAACCCAAATGATCATCCCCAGATTAACAGATAAATTATGGTACATTCACACAAGAGAATAATACCCAGCAATAAATAGGAACAACAATGAACCTCACAATCATTATGCTAAATGAAAGAAGCCAGACCAAAAAATGAGTATGTAGGGCATAATTCCATTTATGTATAACTTCAGAAAATGCAAACAGGTCTGTAGGGACAGAAAGCAGATCAGTGGTTGCCTGGGGTTGGAAAATGAGGAAACTGAGCATGAAAATGCTCAGATCTTATTGTAGCTATGGTTTCATTGGGGTATACACAGGTCAAAAGTCCACAAAGCATACCCTTCAAATTATGTGCAATTTGTAGTATGGAAAGTTATACCTCAATGAAGTTGTAAGGAGAAGAGAGAGCAAAAGTGGGAGAGAGAGAGAGAGAGAGAGAAGAAGAGAACGAGAGAGACAGAAATGGTGGAATAGAAATTTCTTCCTTTATGGAAGAATGCCACCTGACAAATGCAGAAGGAATATTGGAATCTCAAAATCACTATTGCATAACTCCTCAATGTAACCATTTATGCAGGCAAGGATGATCAATCAGAGCTCAGATAATTGAGTAAAAGATACTCACTTGGTCCCAA
Source organism: Ailurus styani (assembly GCA_002007465.1). Classification (NCBI taxonomy): domain Eukaryota; kingdom Metazoa; phylum Chordata; class Mammalia; order Carnivora; family Ailuridae; genus Ailurus; species Ailurus styani. The sequence goes on along the minus strand of LNAC01001037.1, from coordinate 388,439 downwards.
GGTGTCACTACACAGATTACTTTCTAGTTAAAAAAGGAGAAAATGTACCTTTACGGGGGAGCAAATTCGTAGCCACTAACTTAATCAAGATGTCAAGCCTGGCATTACCCACAGATACACACCATCTCCTATATGGTGTCGTTACCCGGAATGTTTAAGATGAATGTCAAGGGGAAAGAGTCAGACAAATTGAGAATGTGGAATTTACTGTAGGACCGCAGGCCTGGTCTCTCTAAAGAATTCAATATAATGGAGAACAGAAGGAAATGGTAGGGAATACCTAGGTTGATGGAAATTGAAGAGACATATAGCCGGATGCAATACATAAATTTTGAATGGATCCTAAATCAAAGACGAAAAACCAGATTGGAAAATTTGAATATCACAAGATATTATTGTATTAATGTTGATTTTTTTCCTAGTGACGGTAACGGTAATGTAGTTGCATAAAAAATGTTTTTATTCTTTGGAAACGTGTGTTGAAATATTTAGGAGAGAAGTATTGTGAACAGTGTGATATAGATACTCATGCACACACACACACAAAGAATAGGAATTTAGCAAGACTTTAACAGTTGGCGAATCTTCGTTGAGGGGTATCGTGGTGTTCACTGCATGCATTTAAACATTTTCAAGAGAAAAACAAACACAATAAATTTATTCAAAATTTCCAATCACCACCACCAGTTGATGTTATTTGAAAATAACACAACTTAAGTGTAATGACACAGAAAGGTTAAAAGGGTTAAGAAAAAAGATAAGTGAGGCATAAACTAATTTTTAAAAGTTGCCACCGAACTTCTTTAATGCCGCACAAAATAGATTTTTTAAAATGGAAAAGTGGTATCCATCATAAAGTCAATACACAATAACAGAAAAAACATTTGAGCAGGAAGATGAAACCATTTTCAAGGTGCAGGTGTGTGTTAATGGAAACACTATTTGCTCCTGGCTTCCATGAGTGGAGCTGTTCCTAAAGCATGTCCCACCCTTCTCTGTCACCTGACTCACTCAGCCCTTGGCAGTAACTTGTCTGATTGGTACGCAGGCACTGATAAACGGCACATGGCGTTCGCTTTGCCCTTGCCTTCACCCTCTTGGAAGCAAACGGTCCTCAGGGGCTCTGTTCCTCTTAGGTGGGGATGCCCTGGACTAGAGCTGCCTGCACCCAAGGGTGGGGATGCCTGACCCATTTGGGGTTTGTGTGCAGGCCCATTTGGTTCTCAAACTAAGATATGCCTTAGCCCTATCAGCAGTGATGGTGATAGCTTGTCCTACATCTTTACTTTTTGTGTTATTTCTCAATATAATCAGACTCAGGTAGGAAAGAGGGTGTATTTATTGGAGACCTCCTCAAAACCCCCAATAGCATACAATCGCACAGCCTTAAATATATATAGGAAGAGCAAAAATGTACAGAACTATGAGAAAAATGGAGAAATCCATGGTCATGTTGGAAAGCTTATAACAGTACAGATAATAAGTTTAATCTAAATGAAAAATATAGAACATGGCTACCAATAATTAGGGAACATACGTTCTTTTAACCATTCTAGAATATTTACAAAATTTTATCATGTACTAGGTCACAAAGCAAGGTGCAATAAATAAAAAAAATCCAGTTTATTTAATTAAACTGGATTCTCCAAGCTCAATGTACTTAAATATGAAGTTAATAACTAATAAACACAATGAATCCTGGACCACTGAAAAAGCGAAGTAAAAAAAACAAAAACAAACAAACAAAAAACCAAATGCCACCATAAAATGAAAACAACTAATAAACAGAAAAACCTCACTACTACCTTACATCTGTACCATTTAAGCACACTTTTAAATAATCCATAGTTCAAACAAATCATAACAGTGTTAGAAAGTATAGCAACAACAGTGAAAACAGCAACCAAACTGTAAGACAGAGATAGGCAATAGTTAAAGGAAAATGTGTAATAAGAAGACTGAAAATCAAGAGTTAACTGTTCAATTCAAGGAATTAGAAAAGTAAAAGACAAGAAACTGCTCCCTTTAAATCAGAGATTTTGATAGAATTCCTAAGGTGATCCTATTTACGTGGAAGGATTAAAGGGCTAAGGATAGCTCTGACAATTTTAGAGTAGAATAAGGAGGGCAAATGGATTCTACCACACAGAAAGATAAAAGATCAAAGCTCTACATAATTGAAACAGTGTCTTAATGGTTCAACAGTAGATAAATAGGCGAGGGGTCATCAGACTAAGGCCTGTGTGCCAAATCCAACCCACTGCCTGTTTTGTAAATAAGGTTTTATTGGGGCACAGCCTCACCTGCTAGCTGCTTTTGTACTATGGCAGCAGAAGTGAGTAACGGACAGAGACTCTAGGGCTCGCAAACCATAAAACATTTACTATCCGGCTCTTTATAGAAAAATTTTGCTGACCCTTGAAGTAGGCCAATTGAATAAACTAAAAGACCAATGGCAAATGGCATTTCAATACAATTGGGAAAGGATGAAATATTCAGTTAGTGGATTTGGACCAATTCATTACACAGATGGGGAAAAAACAGAAGTACATCTCTTCTTTACACATTACCGAAAAAGTATTGTAGAAAGATTAAAGACCTAAATATGAAAAGTAAAACTCTCAAAGTTTTAGACAAAAACATTTGCCCTATCTTCTGAACTTACAATGGGGAATACTGTGTTAAATAATACATAAAAAGCTTCAACTATAGGGTGCCTGGGTGGCTTATTGGGTTAAAGCCTCTGCCTTTGGCTCAGGTCATGATTTCAGGGTCCTGGGATCGAGCCCCGCATCGGGCTCTCTGCTCAGCAGGGAGCCTGCTTCCTCCTCTCTCTCTGCCTGCCTCTCAGCCTACTTGTGATCTCTGTCAAATAAATAAATAAAATCTTTAAAAAAAAAGCTTCAACTATAAAAAAGGCTACAACCATAAAGAAAAAGATTGATACATTTGATTATATTAAAAATGAAAGCTTCAGTACAATAACAAAGTTCATCTACCAAATTAAAAGACCAGTCACACGCAGGGAAGAGAGATTCGTAAGGCATATAGCAGGAAAAAAAGGTTAGTATCCAGAGCATATAAAAAGAATTACAAATCAGTAAGAAAAAGACAAACCACAGAGAAATAGACAAAGGATATTTCTCAATGGGCAATTCGCAGAAGAGGAATCCTGGATGGGTGACAGAGATTTTTACCTCATTAGTAATTAGGAAAATAACAGTAAGATACTATTTCATCAGTTAAAAAATGTAGTCTGGTTATACTGAGTGTTGACAAAATTGTGGGGGAATCAGCAGGTTTTATTCATGGCGAGTGTAGTAGTATGAGTACGAGGGTTTGGAGAACACAGCAATACTTGCTAAAGGTGAAGAGGCACAAACCCTGTGACACCCTAATTCCCCCTTCCAGGAAACTCCTCTTGCACAAGTGCCCAGGGAGACACGTACAAGCACGCTCAGGGCAGCTTTGTTAAGAACAGCAGAAACTAGAAGTGATCCATTGCCTAACACTGGGGAACCATCCACAAGTTTACGCAGGGTAAGGCCTGCATGTTAAGCTGGAGAACCAGCACTGTAGTGTTAGGGGTGCTTCGATAGAAAGACCTAGGGAACATAAAGTGGGGAGGGATCTAGGAAGGATCCTTCCTCGAAGGATCATCTTCTTTCAAGGGTGTCTCATTAAAGATGACAATAGTGTGGTGCTTGGGTGGTTAGCTGGTTAAATGTCTGCCTTCGGCATGGTCTTGGGATGGAATCCCGCATCGCGCTCCCTGCTCAGTGGGGAGTCTGCTTCTCCCTCTGCCTCTCCCCCCTGCTCGTGCTCTCTCTCTCTCTCTCTCTCTCTCTCTCTCTCTCTCTCTCTCTCTCACTTACTCTCTTTCTCTTAAATAAATAAAATCTTTTAAAAAATAAAGGTGACAATAGTGCATTCTCAAGTATGAACAGGAGTTTGAGAGTCAGAAACAGAAAGGCAACACAAGAAAAGGGCAGACCAGGCAGAGGATAAGCAAAAGCATAAAGGCTGAAGAGAGCCTGGCCCATGGTGTCAATTGGCAAGCTCCTCGGGAGCTTCTGGAGGCAAACTGAACCTGGCCTCTACACAGGAAGATCCAGAGGAGACTGAAGAAGGAGGCCGGCCACCCCAGGTTGGAAGATGGTAGGTTTAATAAGCAAGGGAACTTACACAGGAGGCTTGTCTTGGGCACCCGCAAGAGGAGTAGATCCCTGCACGCACAACCTGCCAAATCTTGAGGTTTGTATAGAGGTCCTCACTGAGCTTGGTCCCATAGTCCAGGTGACCTCGGCACCACATCGCCACCTGAAGGTTATGTTCTTGGGTGGCTTCTGGGAGTAGAGACAGCAAGTGTGAAGCACATTCCAAGGACAGGAAAGGGGTAAAGAGCCTCTGATTGCTGGGGGACAGCTGGTGGGTCAACCAGAGCTCATATCCTCTGGCTAACTGCCCCCCCCAAACACGTGGGGATGGTGGGAGTGCGGCCATGTGAGGAGTGGGAGGGTGATGACACCATGTTGGTGATGGTGCAGGACTGAGAGTGAGGGCTGGGGAGGTTGGTGGAGGCCAAATAACGAATGACCCAATACATTATACAAAGCATGTGGGACCTTCTTATACCATAAACTAACATTAACTAAATGTGGATCAAAGACCTCAATGTAAGAGCTAAAATTATAAGACTCTTGGGAGAGCCCATAGAGGAAAGTTTTGTAACACTGATTTAGCCATGTTTTCACGGAGGCAACAGCAGAGCATAGCAACAAAAGAAAAAAACAGGTTAACTGGACTATATCAAAATTAAAACCTTTTCTTTATCATGACGGCAAATCATTTAAGTATGAACATTTCTCAATTTTAGAGATTTAACTTTTGCTGTTGTCATCATTTCTCAAGCCACTGTCACTTAACTGCTATCCGTATCTTATTCCTGAACATTAAGTGTCAAATTAATCTGTAAAATTAACATAAAGCTTAATAATAAAAATGCCCAGAAGATATTTTTAATTGGGTCCTTAATCCTCCCCATCAGCAGTTCTTAAAGTTTTTGGCTTTAAGAGCCCTTTACATTTTTATTTTTTTAATTATTTTTTTCCTTAAGATTTATTTATTTGAGAGAGAGACAGAGCAGGAGCATGAGCAGGGGAGGGGCAGAGGGAAGGGGACAGAAAGAATTTCCAGCAGACTCCCCACTAAGCACAGAGCCCCACACAGGGCTTGATCCCAGGACCCTGAGATCATAACCAGAGTTGAAATCAACAGCCGGCCACTTAACTGACTGAGCCATCCAGGCACCCAATGAGTGATAGTTTCTTAAAGATTAGTTGCATTGTGGAACCTGAAGCCATGTTAATGAGCACTTCAGACTGTTCCATTTAAACCATTGGTCTGTCATGCACCTGAACAGATCCTTTTTGTTTTGTTTTTACTTATGCATGATTTTGGAACATCAACCGTTGACCACTTGAAAAATATTGACTGACTGAGTTATGCACATCTTCCAAATGTCGATGCACCTTGCTATAGAAGATCCAAAACAAACCCCATACATTCATTGATATCACCACCAATCTCTCACAAAAGTCATTAAGTGTTGGGAAGCTGTCACATTTAGTGGCAGATGCAAAATCCTACCTTTTTCTTGAATGATCAAATCTTATGTTGGCAACAACACTGTTAGATGTTTTCCTTAAAGTGACAGGCTTACTTAATTTTTAAGAACATGCCTGCCAAATACCCAAGCCTGAATAAGCAGTTTATCTATCAGTCATGCTTTTCAAGTAAAAATGGCCGTTATGGGGGGGGGGGGGCGTGGGCAGGTGGGGGGATGGCTAGTTTAGCTTGCAACTCAAATGACCACACAAATGTTTTTCCCTGAGACAACCATCATATTTTGGTATGCAGCAGAATGGCTTTATGTGTACTTTGCATGTTAACACACAGAATATTTTTAAAAGATGCTTATTTAAGGACTGAGACTTGATAAAATTAGTAATTTTTACTGTTTCATCAGGGACATGAAGTGAAATGCTTTTGTACTTTCTTTGAGTGCATAGTATGAGGATAGAACTGCTAGTACATAGTACCATTTGGTTCCATGGTCTTAGTTTGTGCTAAGGCACCTGCTGTTTTTTCCACCATTGCTTTTGCCCCAGCAGTGTAAACATGAACACAATGAAAAGAGTAAATGATGTCTTCTTATGATGAAAATAGTTTTGACCTTGTGCATACTCCTGAAACTCTTGGCGTCTTATACTTTGAAAACTGCTGCTAGAGGAACTGGAGAATATGGGGGAGGGACATGGTCAAATTCACAATTTAGGAAGACTGCTCTGACAGCAGCATGGAAGATGAGTTAGATAGGATCCATCTGGAGGCAAGGAGACTATGGTCGTGTTTCAGGAGAGCTGATGAGGGCCCTGGACTAGGACAGAAGCTCTAAACAAAGAGAGCACAGGGATAAGAAAAATCATGAGTCCAGGACGACTCTCAGCTTCCATGATTGCATGGTAGGATTCGCTAAGATGGGAAACTCAGGAGAAGGAACAGCTTGGGGGCACAACACACATGGTTCAGCTGTAGTTATGTTGACTTTGAGGTGCCATCCATGGGGAGATCTGGAAGGAGCTGATAATATGGATTTGAGACACATGTTTGAGAACTGAAATCAGAGAAAAGGATCCATTCTTGGAGGATAAGTCTAGAGGCTAGGACATCACCTACCTTAGGTCAGGTTTTAATGAACAGGGAGAAAAGGAGGAATCCACAGAGGATACTGAGGAGGAATGATTTAAAAGATAGGAGAACCATCAGAGATTAGTGTCATGGAAAGCAAGAGAGTGCTTCCAGAAGACAACAAGAGCAAGTGGTACAGGGACCTAAGAACTGAAAGAAGTCCAGTAACATGTAGGTTCCAAGAGAGGCTTTATAGCACCATATCCTCGGGTCTGCACTGGTGCCTGGCTCAGAGGAGCTGCATACTAAAGTCTCGTTGAACAAATAAATGAATGCATTGGATATGGCCATTGAAGGCCACTGGTAACCTCTGCTGTAGTGATTCTGTGGGCAAGCAAGTGAGGCAGCTGTGTATGGAAAAGTGACTGAAAGGTGGGGTGAACCTGGTTCACAAAGGAAGGGGAGAGATAAGGAGCTTGCGACTGTCACAGGGTGAGGGAGGGCTTATGTTGAGTTAGGTCAATTTTTCTTTTTAGGATGAAAGGGACTTTTGTGTATGTTTTTTAAGCTCTGGGGAAAGGGGCCATCTGAAATAGAAATGATGAATTTGAAACCTTAGAGTCACACCTCCCTGTCTTCTGTAACCTCCTTAGTCCCCAAAGCCACAAATGGCTTGAAGAAATGGATTCCCCTTGATACAAGGAGCAAACTGTTGGCTGTACCTACCACCCACAAGGAAGTCACTGCTGAGAAATTATAGCCCCTACTGTCTCTTTCCTTCCTCACACCAGACTGTAACTTCTCCCCACCTCCCATAGCCTGGGGCTCTCATGCATTACCGGATTTCAGGGCATCCCACCCAAGACGATGCGCCAATGTCTATCATGAAGAGTCCAGCCACAGGAACTAGTTTCGGTTTCTCAAGAGCACCTTCCTCCCTCTTACCTCCAGGCCTCTCCTACCCCTCCCTCTCAACTGGCTACTCAGACTGGAGCTCCCAGTGTGGGTCCCTCCCCTCCCCTGTGCCCCCTCTAGCATGGTGCTCATCACACTAGACTATAGATTCCTATTTGCAATCCTTGCTTCCCCCACTAGGCTAGGAGCTCTGTGAAGGTAGGTACATCTTGTTCTCTGTGTGTCCCCGATACCTAACACGTAGGAAGGCTCACTTGATGTGGGTTGCCATGAACGAATGACCAAATGGGTACATTCCTTATCCTTTTTCATCCTGATTCTCTTCGTGAGGAAAGAAGACCCAGGCAAAGCAGCAAACCTGGAAACAGATCCCAAGAGTCGCTTTAGGTTATGAGCCGTTTCTAGAAGCTAATCCTTAGCTGGAGACTTGGGCTCCAAGTAGCCTGCAGACTTGGAGGCAGTGAAGACTACATCATAAAAACATCCATTAAACTTCAAAGGGAAAAAAAGTAAAAACATGAATAGAGCTAATTGCTGGCTGCCACAAATTGGTTCCTGGGCATTATAAATGGTTTAATAGTTAGTTGGTCTAGATATCATTGTGATAGGTCGGTGCCATATATAAAGACGAACAGACAGATTCAGAGATAACTGACAGAGCCTGTGACCTCATCTAGTCACAGCTCCATCGCCTAAAGGGAGTAAATTTACCAGTTCTGTGTGTTTGGCATAATTATCTGCCATGAAGTAGCCAAAAACGATTCTCTTGTTTAGCAATTACATTACCTAAAGACACCCAGTCTAGGGCAGACAGACACAATTGCTATCCTGGGCTGGGAGTCAGGATGCCTGGGGTCAGATCCGGCTCTGAAGGAACCAGCTGTGTGCCCATAGGACAGTCGTCTTTCTCTATTACTCAATACTTATTATAATATTTGGGACGGTGCATACACTTATTCATTTATACAATATGTATTTATTAAGTGCCTGTTGCATTTCTGGCACAATGCTGGGTGCTGGAGATACAGAGAGGAGTAAGATCAAATCCCTGACATCATCACAGTCCACTATAAAGATATGCAGAGAAACCAAAGGAACCCAACAGGACAATGCTGTTGAGGTATATACAGTTGTTGTAGGGGGGCAGGGGAGGTGTGCACAGGGGTTGTAGGGGGGCAGGGGAGGTGTGCACAGGGGCTGTAGGGGGCAGGGGAAGTATGCCCAGGAGTTGTAGGGGGGCAGGAGAGGTGTGCACAGGGGTTGTAAGAGGCAGGGGAGGTGTGTAGAGGGGCTGTAGGGGGCCAGGAGAATGGGTGAGTGAAACTTTGCTAGGAGAAAACAGGTGGAGACTTGAGAGGGAGAGATCTTTGAATTGAGCTTTAAATAATTAGTAGGAGTTTGCCAAATAAAGAAGAAAGCAAGCCCTTTCCACATAACAGGCACCATGTATCTGAGATACCTGAAAAAGAAATGTGTAGGAAACTGAGTGTCTGGGGGGTGGGTGTACTTAGACTATAAGGGACCTACTGGGGTCAGTTAGCTCCTGGGGAGGGGTCTGGGCATCCTCTTGTAGGCGCGAAGGCTGTGGTTCTCAAACCTGAGGGCACACCAGCATCACTGAGGCGGCTTGTTGGAACACAGCCTACTGGACCCCTGCCCCAGAGTTCCTGACTGAGTGCCTCTGCAGCAGGGCCCGGCGATCTGCATCTCTATGCAGCTTCCAGGTACGAAAACACTGCTAGTCCTGGGCACACACTTCGGGAAGCACCGTACTAGGGAGCCTGTCCTTCTGTTGCTTGTGAGAGCAGCATGAGGAGACAAGCCGGAACCCAGAGGCATCCAGAAGGCTTACAGGGCCTCCTAGAAATAAAACTTCCGTCAACTTCTGTAAGTCAAGAGACCCCAGTTCATCTAAGTCCTGATGTTTATTTCTTTTACTAGCCTGTTACTGGTGCCTGAAATTTTTACCATTAGAGCTCTCTTCATTTGGACTTTGAATTACTTCCTATTTCAGGGCAAATACTTCTGGAAGGATCAGCACATGAAATTGCTATCAGCCATTTACTATGCAGCGTTGATTTGGTGATGAGATCCTTTCTACACCCGCGTCAGATGAGACCATGATGATACTTAATGCTCCAGGAGGGAACATCTACTCCAGTCTCGGCCGGGTCGCACCCTGATGGCAGGGCTACTGCCTGGGCCTCTTTGCCTCCCTGAGTCTTAGTCCCAGGCTGCTGCTTGGCAAAACGGAGGTAGTAACGCCTGCCGCAGCGTGTCGTTTTTTTGTTTTGCTGTGTTTTTGATGACTGCGTTGAGTGAGAGAATGGGTAAGAGCTCGTGGACTATATCAAGTGCTAAACAGAAGTGCTGAAAGGTTAAGTGTGCACACACACACATTTACACAGACATATACACAGATACACCTTTCAGCATACTGAAACCTTCGGAAGATTCTTAATGAACCCAAGAGATCTGTCAAGCCTGTTGGTCGTTGCTCTGTGTACATGGGTGTGTGTGTGTGTGTGTGTGTGTGTGTGTGAGAGAGAGAGAGAGAGAGAGAGTGTGTGTGTGTGTGTGTGTGTGTAAGACAAGAGAGAGAAAGAAAGAAGAAGGGAAGGTGGGGAGTCAGACAGAACATGTCAAAGTGGAAGGAGAAGGCTGATATTCATTCCAGTTTTACCTTTGGGCTTCCCCTCTTATTTCCACTAACATTGTAGATTTCTAAATTGAAACAGATTAGGACATAGAAATTTCACAGTTGGGCATTTCTCCTTGCTATCAACTGAAAATTCTTCCTGGGGCCTTTTGGGACTTCCTGGGCTCTCTGTGGGATATTTATAGTTTTCCACAAGCCCAGGAATAGTCGGTATCAATTAGGCTCAGACTGAAAGCACCCAACCCGTTTATTTATTTTTTTAAGACTTTATTTATTTAAAGGAGCAGGGAGGAGGGATGGAGGGAGAGGGAGAAGCAGGCCCCCTGCCGAGCAGGGAGCCCGATTCAGGGCTCGATCCCAGGACCCCAGGATTATGACCTGAGCCGAAGGCAAACACCCAACCAACTGAGCCACCCAGGCGCCCCTTCCCAGTCCCTTTAAACAGATTCATGTCTAGCCAGTTCTACAAAACCTTTCCTTTAACCTCGGTGTCATTCTCCAGCTCCAGGGTACTGACAGGCCAGGTGTAAAGAACTCCTTTAACTAAATATGATTGAAGTTTTCCTTTCATCAGGAAGGGCTGCAGAGGGGACGTAACACATTATTCTGGAGTACGTTGGCAGGCGCACCCTGGAAGGACAGGCTATCAGCTTACCCACAAGTGAACAATTACCCGGGTGGTGTGGTTGATCGCACGAGCTTCACCAGGGCAAAAGAAAAACAACCCCCTTGTCCCAAGGAAAAGAAAGGAGACATCTACCAATTTGTAAGGGGATAATTTCCTAATTACCCCATGAAGGTTGTTATTTCTGGTGAGTCCTTAAATCAGGTTGAGAAGGGTGAAATCTGATCCTTCCTTTAGTGATGAAAAATGTTATTGCAGGATTAGATTTTCACGTAGTGTCTCTCTAGCCGAAGGAAGAATTTGCTAATCTCCTCCAGTGTAGCTTTTGGAGTCAGCCCGTGTGGGCAGGGGAAGGTCCCCAAGCAGAGAGACCAGACCCGGGAGCACTTCACGTTGGTCACAAGGTGATGGTTTAATGACTAGGAAAACCTCCGTCCTGAGTGTGAGGAGGCCCTAGCAGAATACATGACTCATAGCAGAGAACCTCTGAAGGTTTCAGAAATGAAGCCTGCCTCAGTTTTTAACAACCATTAAATTGCCCTCAAGGCATCTTGTGAAAAAAGGAGGGCTGTTCTGGTAGTGATTATCAAACCATAACCAATCCTCAGCCACACACGGGACACTCCCAGATGGCTGCCTACTATTCGGGAAAAGAAACCAACATTTCTGTAAGACCTACCATGTGTTCCAGAACTTTTCCTTCTAAGGTCTCCTTGACTTTGCAACAAATCTGTGGGGCAAATGGAACAGCTACTATTTGAAAGGGGAGAAATGGAAGCTCCAAGTCTAAATTCCCCAATGGAGGAGCAAAGGGAGAGCGAGGAGGTCTCACTGGATCTTACCCTGTGCTTCCAGAAGGGGGAGGCCGCCTCAGTAGGTAGCTCTGTATGTATAGGCAGCGCCCTGCTCCTCGGCTTGACAGTCTCCCGCGCTCTGTCAGCTGTGGGCTAAGAGGTAGGAGACCGGGGCAACAGGCTGGTCAAGGGGAGAGGGTGAACAAGGGGCAGCAGGAAGTACACGTGGTACAACCCGCCTGGGGCGAAGGGCTGACTCGGGACAGCCAGCCAGGGCTGCAATCAAGAACAGCCAAGTAGGCGAGGCGTGGCTTCCTTCTCCACTCTCCGGCTCCAGAATGGCCTCCTTCCACCTCTGGGATCCACTCACTAACGCAACAACGATTTATTAAGCACCACCAACGTACCAAGTACCCTAAGAGGCACTGGGGACATAGCAGTGAACAATCAAACACAACCCCTCCCCTCCCCAGTGGAGCTTACATTCTAGGGGTTTCCATCCAGTGGCTTGGGGCTGTCTTTTAGGCTGCTTGGAATTCTGTTAGGGTGTCCCCTTCCGATTTTTGTTCACACGCACACGAGCGCACGCGAGCGCACACTCGCGGACACAACGGGCTCCTCTGCATACACACGCCTTCTGGAGTGCACCCGCACGCACCGGCGCGCACTCGGCTGCACCCGCACGGACAACGTGTACGCGCACGCCCTGCCCCCACGCCCCGGGAGCTCCTCTCACGCCGCGTGTCTGTGCAGAGGTGCCTGCGGTGTCCTGGGCGGCGGGTGCCCAGAGGACGGTCTCAGGGCTCCGGCGGTGGCGGTGGCCGCCGGCGATCCCCGCGCAGGGGAGGGAGGAGGGGGCGCGGAGCCCCGCAGCCAGTGACGCTGGCGGCTGCTTCTCTGCGCGCCGGGCAGGGCCGGGTACCCGCGGGGCGGGGCGGGTTCCTCCCGGGGCGGGCTGCGGGGCGTGTGGGGCGCCCCGCTCCGGACCCTCCCCCCGCCCCCTTCCCCGCTCCCAGGCCCAGCCTCGCCGGACTGTGACTCCCTTCTCTGCAGGATTGCGGGCCCGGCCCGACGGGAGGAGAGAGGGCAAGGCACAGGTGGAAAACTATTATCAAGATCTTTGGAAACAGCCTCAGCCCTGGGTCTGTGGCAGAAACTTGGACTCAGTGGCCTGAAACCGGCCGAGGAACAGTGTCAGGAGGTGCGGGCCTGTCCCTCCGGGCTGATCGACCAGATGCTCCTTCTCCCAAGAACTCTCAGCGTGTTGTTTTGTTTCCAACCCTAGCAACTGCCTTCCGAGGCTTCTCACAGACCCGGCCCCACCGCGAGGCTGCGCAGAAGTTCCTTTCTCAGGCTCACGCGTTCACGGATTCCCCCAATCTGGGGCAGCGCCTTGCCCGGCCACTTTGTTTTCTTGGGTCAGTGAGCACTTTTGAGAAGTTCTCTCAAGGCCCTTTCCACCTTGCTGGCTTCTCAAGGAAGAGAAAGAGGAGAGTGGCAAAACCAGCAGGGTCTCTCCCCCTACCCCCCAGGGCAGCAGGCTCCTTTCAAGGAAGCCGAGCTCTGAAGGGCCCCCTCTCAAGTTGGAGGGCATCTGTTAGGATCCCACAAGGTCAAGGTGCAGTCTGCTGTGCGGGTAGATGGGCCCCAGGCAGCAGTGCCCTCCTGCACCTTTGACGGATCAGTATCAACAGTAAGCGACTCACACAAATCTGGTTCACCCTCCCCTGCAGAGCAGAAGGGAGTTCCAAGAGCAGAGAATTCTGTCTTTATCCTCTGCCCAGAACTTAGCTGAAGAGGTAGAGAGACAAAGCAACTCCCGCTGCCCTCTGCAAGGAAAGATGGGCACTAGCTCCTGGGAGAGCATGGAAGGGCCTTTCTTCTCCATGCAACCTGAGCTGGGAGCTCCTGACTCTGGAATTTGAGGGGAGAATGGTTCTCATCACCTGCCTATCAGCCCTTGGCCCTGGGAGCCACCACATACCCTCCCTTGGAGTCCTCACTCTGTTCAGCAGCTCTTGTCATCCCTGTTTTCCAGAGGAGGAGAGAGAGTTTCAAACAGGTTAGGTAGCTTGCCAGAGTTCATACTGGGCGATCGTGGGGCGGGCCCAATAAAGACTGACGGGGCCAACTTCAACTAGCTGTATTACCAACAGGAATTCATTTTCCTGGTTCTTGCAAAGCAGGGGAGACGTTTGGGAATAAGGATGGACTCCCTCTCTTCCAGTCAGCCATTTTCGTCTCTGCCCCATAAACAGTCCTTGGTCTTTTCGACTTCCTAGGTTTCGCTCATATAGTTTACCCGGCTTGGAATGCCTTGCACCGGTGCGACTCCTACACGACCATCAAGGCCCAGCAAACGAACCTCTTCCTGCTTGTGCCTTTCCTGTCCCCTCTAGCTTTTGTCTGTCTCCCTTTATACTCCAGCATTTACGTTTCATGCCATAAAATCTAACCCTTCGTTATATCATCGTCTTTTATAATTCTCTCATTGCTTCAGTTTCACTTGCTTTACTTCACCAGCCAGACTGATCTCTATGAGGGCCCGGACCATGGCGTAGCCATTTCCCTTATATACCCCTGTGTTCCCAATGTAGTGCTGGGTGCGAAGTTGCACTCAGTAACTCTTGTTTGGCTAATTGACCAGACACATTTGAAACCAGCCCTGTGTGGGCCAAAGAGCTTTGCGAAAAGACCTTGAAGGGTGGTATTTTGGGGCTCGTGGCCATTAACTAGCTAGCAGGAACTCCCCCCCGCTGGGTGGCTTGTCTGCCCGGTTCCTCCAGACTGTCAAGAAAGGAAGCACCTGGATTACCTGAGAAAGAGAGACAGAGCTGGATTGCACTCTCTGTTCTCACTAAGACACCCAAGGACCCTGCGACGAGGTGCTGTGTCTTTAACACCTTGGTACGTGGTGATTGAGGATAATTAAATGAAATTCCAACAGCTAGCTCCGTGACAGAAAAGATCTGGTCTAAAATTGAGGTAGAACACACAAAAACAACCAGAAGGCAAATGATTTCTTTCTGTTTTTTAAAGATTTTATTTATTTATTTGACAGAGTGTGTGCATGTGACAGAGAGAGATCACAAGCTGGGGGAGGAGTAGAGGGAGAAGCAGATTCCCCGACAAGCAGGGAGCCCGATGTGGGGCTCGATCCGAGGACCCTGGGATCATGACCTGAGCTGAAGGCAGACGCTTAACCTACTGAGCCACCCAGGCACCCAAATGATTGCTTTTTGGAGTAGTTCTGTGTTTTGAGTTGAAGGTTTTGAGACTCTTGGAACACATGACATGAGGCCAAGTCTCCTTTCCCGTTATCCTGTGAGCATATGTGAGCGCTCATCCCTGACCTGTGCAGCTTGTAACATGTTTCCACATCCATTGTCTCATGTATTCCTCACAGAATTTTGAGAGGAAATAATAGTCACAACAACAACAACAATGTTGATAAAATACCTATACTTATTTAGTAACTACTATGTACTGGGCACCATTCTAAGGACTTTATATAAATTTATTTGTTCCCCCATTTTACAGATGCAGAAACTGAGGCACTGAGGTTAATGTTTCTGACCTGTACAGTCTTCCACGTGGTGAATCCTGCACTTGAACCCTGGTCTTCTGATGGACTACCTGGCAGAAGGATAACTGTCAGGTCCCCTTGCCTCAGCCCTGTGGCCTCAGCCGGTGCTTGTTTCTTTCATTCATTACTTCCAGCAAACCTTCTTGTGCCCCAGCTTCATTCCTAGGGAAGGTGCAGTTGCTGGGGCTGGTGTCTTGGGCTCAAAGACAGAGAGACCAGAGAACTGGGCTTAGAACTAGTGCTTGCCCTGCCACTTGTTAGCCAGCCATGAACATGGTCAATTCCCGTAATCTTTCCCAGCTAAAATGTCTTCATCTGTGGGTTAGGAATGATATTCCAGAAATACTTGACAGGGGGCGCCCGAGTGACGCAGTCAGTTAAGCCTCTGACTCGATTTCGGCTCAGGTCATGCATGATCTCAGAGTTGTGGGATCGAGCCCCGCATCGGGCTCCCTGCTCAGCAGGGAGTCTGCTTGAGCTTCTCTCTTCTCCCTCTACCCCTCCCCCAACTCCTTCTTTCTGTAAAATAAATTGGGGGGTGGAGAGCTCCAGTACCTCAACTTCTTTCTCTTCAGCCTCGACCCTGAGGACCCCTAGAGAGGCTGGAGGGTGTTCCTTGGAGACAGTTGGGGCTGGACAGAGAGGCTTCCCTATAGTGGGCCACAAGGAGTGGAAGTCACCCTCCGACTTACTCGCACATTCTTCTGGCTTTATGTTCCCTTTTGTTATTCCTTGCTTGAGTTCCATCTTGTTGCAAAGCTCCAGCCTGGTCCCAGCCATGCCACTAAGGGGAGCAGTGGCCCGGAGTCTGGGCCTCATGCCCACCAGCCCGGTGTGGTACCAGCTGTGTGCGGTGGTGGGAATGTCCCCAAGGCAGAGGTGAAACAAGATTCTTGAACCATGAGAGTCTTACTGAAAGACAGAGATGCACTGAGTAAGGAAACTAGCACTGAGTCCAGACTCCACCAGGCCAGGAGCTTTGCGGGCATTTTCTCACCTAATCTTGACAATAACCTGTAAGGAGGTGTCTGGGGAAACTCAGCCTCGTAGAGGTCAGCTGACTTGCCCCAGGTGCCCTGCTAGTGTGTGGCTGAGCCAGGATCCCAAGCAAGGTCTGCAGAACGCACATGCCCATGCCCTCCACACACGGCGCTGAGTGCCCGGGATGGCTTAGCCTTCTGTGGCTCTTTGTTTCTCCTTGAGAGAAGGGGAGTGATGTTTACTTCGCTGGTTGGGTTGGTGAGATCGTTATCATCCTCGGAAAACATGTATTAAATCCCTAATTGTACATGGCACCAAGGAAAGCGCTGAATAATTTGGGATGCAGAAATAATTAAGTAGAGTACACAGACAGGCTTTCTGCCCTCTGGGAACAGAGGTTCTCCAGCCCGTGAAGACGGCACAATGGCCCCAAAGCCCAGGTCGTGGCTGCCATTCTCTGAGGCCAACAAGCCTCTCACCACAGGGACAGATGGCACCTGTCCCCTTAGCGAAGGCTGGCTTGGAGGTAGGAGGGTCTTCGCAAATCCGTCTCCACTTACAGGAAGTGCCTCTGAGAGCACAAGACTGTGGGGACAGCGGTGGATTCGAAGGCTTCTTATTAGCCGTGTAAACTGGGACAGGTTCTTTCGCCTCTCAGAGTTTCAGTTTCTCATCTGTGGAATTGGACGGGTGGGGATGCCATTCTGTTAAATGAGATAATATATGTAAAAGTCCTTAGCACAGTGTCCAACGTATAGTAAGTTCTCGGTCCTGACGTGCTCTCATTACAGCGGTTTCGTAGGCAGCTTGCACTCAGAATGGATTTTAGGGATGAGGGACTTTTGTGGTGACGAGAAGGGGGACTTCTGATTGCACAGCAGAGAGTCACCCCTTTCCTACGCCCCGCTGCTTTGTGGTTGTCCCAAGGCTGCAAGGCCCTTGTGTCTCTTACCCCCTCCTCCTCCCGAGAGCCTTTCTGGAGCCTCCAATGTCTGCCTCTTAGTCATTGACTGATCTTCAGTTTCCGTTCCAGAGAGATGGGAGCCTCTCTTCAGCCAAAAGCACAAAGGAGGATTGAAATGCAGTACAGCAGAGCATCTCCCGAACTGCACACAGTAGGAACACAATAAATGCAGACTGACTGGGAATCCATCTGGGGCCCCTGTTTCCCCAGACCCACGCTGGGGGCTGCCGTCCCGACCATACTTGCCGAGGGGCTGCTGTGGCAGAGGGACTGTTCCAAGATGTTCTCCTGGGGCTGTGCACGTCCCCAGGAGGCACACCCCCGGCTCACCCAGAGCTGGACATGGAGGGAGTGACCAAGGGCACAGGCTGCAAAAAATCTCTTTTGTTTCGTCTTGGCAGAGGCCCTGCACAACACTGGCTTCGTGTTTAATGGCCTCTCCAGGGGAACAAAACCCGCAGAACCAAGGGAGAAAAAGATTAAACTCATAATAAAACCAAACCCAAACATCACCACCCTCCCTGTCCTACCCAGCCCTTACTTTACACTGTGAGCTGTCTGCCAGCCAGATCCCCTCCCAGGCCAATAATATTTATTCCGTGAGGCCCTGACACACCGGGCCAGAACAAGACAATGCTTGATTGTTTCTTCCTTCCCCCTGCGGCAAACGATGGGTTGGAACGAAAGACGTGAAAAGGGAAAGGAGCAATATTGACGTTCTTCTCGTGGGACCCGGCTCCGTGAGCTGTCAAAACAAGCCTCAGATAAGGGCGAGGGGTGGGGAGGAGGGGGGTGGTGAGGGGATTAGTGCCGCTACTCCCCTCCCGACCTGCTCGGAAAGTTTCCCTCTTTCTCCAAAGTTCCTGGCAGCTGTGACCATTTACATGGCTTTTGCTTCCATTAACCAGGAGAGTCATTAAGTCGTGGAGCTTAATGAGGCTCTACTGGGCCCAATCGTCATTCCTTGGTGGAAAGTGCCAATTCATTGCTTGTAGATAAAAACCCTGGAGATCATGACTAAGTCAGAGGGGAGCTTTTCTAGCATTAGGGATTGACGGCTGACCCCAACGTGACCCCACACTGCAAAGTAGGCTTGTGTGAGTCAAAGGCTCCAGCCCCTCTGACCAGTCAGAAGATGGGAAGTGGGTGACCACTCACAATGGGTTGGATCGCTGGTTTCCCTGGGTTCTCGGCGGGGGTTTGGGCCTGAAAGGTCCAGAAAGATCTCTCATCATTACTGGTATCCATCAATGAGGTGCTAGTTGAAGGCTGAGGCAGTTGGTATTGTTCCAATCAAAATTTAGTCCCCTCTGCATCAGACAGTCGCCACCATGGGCTAGGACTAGGGGGTTGGTTCCATACTATCCTCCCTTGAAATTAGGGATTTTTTTTTCCTATTTTTTTCTTGAAGCAGTGCCTGGCCCAGTGCTTGTGGAATATTTATAGGAAGGAGGGAGGCAAGTGAGAACCCCAGGGCTCACCTCCTTTCTCCTCCCTTGGGTGGGAACCCACCTGGGGAACTCAGCAACGGCTGGGAGTGGCTCAACCAGCCAGGGTGCGGACACCATGAACTCAAGAGAGCAAAATGAAGACTCACTTGGAGTGCAGTACTCGTCAGCGATTCAAAGCTTGCCTTTATTCTAACTCACTTAATTTCCACAATTACGTGAAGGGAGGAGGGGAGGCATTCCTATCCCCATTTTGCTGATGAAGAACCCCGGGTTCAGGAAGGTTTACTGACCCCTCCAGGGCTTAGCATCTAACCTGGTCTTTGTCCACCTGCCAGTGTCCCCTGTTCACTTGTCAGGACTCAGCCAGGCGGCCCCTCTTGCTCAGAGGCCTGGCATCGGAAGGGAATCAAAAGAAAGAGTACAGCCAGGGAGCCCGGCTCCTGGTCCGTTTCGCTGAAGTCAGGCGGTGGTTAGGTGCACGAAAAGGTTGGGGCTGATGCCGTTCTCAACAGGGAAGTGTTTTCCTTCCTTAAATCCGTCTTCTCAGCAATTTCACTCTTGTCTTTCTGGGTTGGACTGGAGGGATTGACGGCACCTGCACAGAACCGTGAGCGTAAAGACAGAGAAAGGGTGCAAGACATTTGCCAAATGGGGGGTGGTGGTGGTGGGATTTAAAGGATGAGCAGCAGCTCACAGGAAGACTTGGCTCTCCATAACCCCAGTGGGGGCACTTGCAGCCTCGGGCTGCCCAGGGGATGGCTAGCATTCTAGAAACGCCGCTCTTACGGGAATTGTGATGGGCTCTCCAGACTGGGGAGGGTAGACCCTGGCTGGAAAACCTGGGATAATTGACAGTCTGGCTTATCCCCTGTGGGATTACTCAGCCTATAAAAGCCCTATTTATTTGTTAAGGGAGGGGCAGATCCATATCCCATCTGTTGACACCTGGACCGCAAAGGAGAGGGAGCTGCGCCCCTTTGCCCCTCCCAGAGCCCTGGATGCCGCACGCCCTGCCAAGCTGATGTGCTTGCTCGGAACAACACCTGGTGGGTGAGTGATGGGAGAGCCTCCCGCTGGCAGCTGCCACCTCTGCCGAGGGCCCATTGTCACTCAGTGGAGTGCAAAGCCCAGGCAAGAAGCCTGAGAACACTGCTCCAGACACGTCTTTTTTTGTTTTTTGGTTTTTTTGGTTTTTTGTGTGTGTCTGGTTTTGCTGTTGTTATTGCTGTTTTTTTAGAGACCTGCCCCAGAGTGGACCTGACCTTGCCAGTGAGACCAGCTTCACCAGCTCTCCAAGAGCCTCCCTGAAATGTACCACCCCTTCTTTCCATGGCTGTGTTCATTTTCTCCGAGACCAAAGGAGTAGGAGATTCAGGAGGCTTCCGGTCTTAGATGACGAGTCTGAGCAATGCACACCACCCCTTCACCTCTGGTTTCCTTACGCCATTATCAGTTCAGAAAGCAGGAAAGTGCAGGGGAAGACTAGCTACTGTTTGAGGTGGTGATCACTTAGTTTCAAGGTGCTGTCGAAGAACAGGTAATCATTGTTAAGAACTCTCGGCATTTAGAAAGAACAGACGGTCAATACTTCAGACACACGGACTATGGGCCTGGCTCTGGTGTGAGCCAACTGCATGACCTTGAGCAGCGAGTTAGTCTTTCTGGATCTCCATTTTCTCACCAGGCAACAAAAGAAATCAGATCAATGTTCTCCCAGGGCTTCCTCCAACTCCAATATTTTACAAGTGTGCAACCACTAATCTCAGTACTGATGTCCTTATTTACAAAGAAAATGCCCCTGATACACCTCAGGTAGGATTTGTGTTCTGAGTTGTTTTCAGCTGTGCTGTTGGATCTGGGGGGCTCCACCTCCGTGCCGACCCTGTTCCCTTAGTTTGTCACAGTTCCCATGCAAGAGGGCTTGCCCATGGCCTCTGCTATCCTCAGGAGCCCCATCCAATGGCCACAACAGGGCTGGGAGCTCTGGATCTCAATTCCCACCTCAGGAACTGACTTGCTGGTTGGCTTTGGGCAAGACTTGGCTTCTCTGAGCCTTATCCACCGAAAGGGATTAAATAATCTACCCCAGGAAAGCACTTTGGGATGCTTCAGTGGAAGGAGCCGGAGGAGCATGAAGCAGCCTCAATGTGGAGGCTCAGTATCTAAATCCCAGAGCCTTTGGGAGCCAGTGGCCCTTTACTAATGGGTGGCACACTCACCGGAACTTTAATTTCCCAGTTTGCACAGAACCAAGGCCTCCTGGCAGATGCTGGGTGACTTGTTTGCATGCCTTGTGAACTTGGATCAAGATACCCTCTTTCTGGATTAGTTCTGAGCCCAGTTTTGAAGCATCTTACTGGGATAGTGAATGGCTTTGAAATGCATTTCAGTGAGCTCTTTATAACCTCACTCATCAGGCCTGGAGGAACTGTGCTTCCTTCCACCGACTCAGCTTGACTGCCATGCTAGAGGCTGTTGAGTCATCGAGGCAAGGCCCGTTACCTGCCAAACATGGCTTTCCTGGACCCACCTTTCCGGTGTAATGAACCTACCGGATTAATCTTCTTGAGCTCCTCCCTTCTATCTTCATTTCCCCCGTTCCCATCCTCCCAGCTCTACCCTACCCCCAAGCCTCTGCTTCCCAGGTGGGGGCTCCTAAGCCAAGAAGCGAGAGCAGTTAGCTCAGACTTGAAGACTTTGGTGAAGTCTTGGAGTGAAATGATTTATCACTTCCAGGTTAGGCACAATATGGTTCACAATGTCTTACAGTAATCAATCAATAAGGATGTTCCATCAAGTAACTATTTAAATATTCTTTAAATCTCTGGAGATTAGTGCCAGTTTCTTGATCTCACTGTGAATATTTACACAATGGATAATACTATATATAAATTAGTGAGACCACATACAAATGTCTGATCATGTATTACAAACTTGAGATGAATTCTAGAAGAATGCAATAGTAACCCATAACATCAATACCATAAATAATAACATTAGGATGGAAGTGGTTGACTCATGTTGCAGTTGACTGGAGCTGATTTTTTTCTCGTAACAAAGCACATGGTTTCCCTTTAGAACCTCTCAAGAGCAACTCAGAAATAGATACCATTCTCCCCTTCACATCTTGGTAGTTTAGAAATATAGAGTAAGATTTGGAGTCAGTCAGATTACATTATAATCCCTATTTTGCTGATTGTTAATTGTGAGTCTTAGCTTCCTTGACTATAAAATGGGAATATAATACCTATCTCACAGGTAGGTGAGGTTCAATTTAAATATACATATAAATGTAAATTGCCTGGTAAGATATCTGGCATAGAATAGACACTAATAGCAATTAGTATAATCAGCAGTACTAATATGGTCATAGGGGGAGTGGTAAGGACCGATGCGACAGAATTCCTAAGGGCGGGAGTTGGGGGAACTGACCCCTATCCTTCTCTCCTTGCCCTCAACCTACCTGTTGGTAGATGACCCGTATCATTGGTCCATATTGGGTTCGTGTCTTCATTTAATGGTTTTTTATTGAGCACCCTGCAAGTCCCAAGCAACAAAATCTCTATCCTCCTGGGGCATATGTACTAGTGACTTTGGGATAAAAACCTCTGGATCACTCCAGATTTAATATAATGCTTTCATATCGCCCATCTTTATGGCTTTATGTTATCACCCCACACTGTCTCCAGCACAACCTGTTCCAGGTAAGAATAAACCGAGGCAGCTCAAACCCTGCATAGACACCCACCAGCCACTGGTGTTCTCCTTATTGTCAGGAACTAGCCAGTTTTCCTTCTAAGGCTGTTTTATTTTTTCTCAGAGTGGAAGGAGGGCTTCCCTGATTAAGGCAGTTATGAATTCAGCCCTCTTCCCAGTAGCTGGGATCGGGAGCAGACAGAATCACTGGGCCACTTTGGGCTGAAGTTGTCATATGACTCAATGCCTTGTTTTCCCCTTTTACGCTGGCGGGTGGGAGAAGTGAAAGGTGCTCGATGAAGAGGGAAAAGCTAGAAACTTCTGAAGTAGGTGATAGTGGGAAGGAAGTCAGGGGACAGGGTTAGAAATGTAGACCCGTAGAGCCTGGGATCCATTTGAAGTCCCTGTTCTCCTGGAAATAGATCATGAAATAATTTAATAAAAAATCAACTATACTTGGGGGCCTGATGGCTGAGTCTGTTAAATGTCCGACTCCTGATTTCTGCTCAGGTCATGATCTCAGGGTCATGAGATGGAGCCTCGTGTCAGGCTCTGAGCCCTCGTGTCGGGCTCTGAGCTCCCTCTCCCGCTGCCCCTGCTTGCATGCATGCTCTCTCTCTCTCTCTCTAATAAGTAAGTCTTTAAAAAAAATTGATTGTATTCCAAAAAACCTGTGTATTTGCAGGTAATCACAGCCAGGTGTTTCTTTCTTCAGGTCTCAAGCACGAACACTCGTCTGTTGGCTGTCGGTGTGAGTGTGGGGAAACGGTTGTCCTGTCAAGGGTGGACAGTGACAAGATGGAGGGAATTCGTTTGACACCAATATGAACCCTTCACCTAGAACTCAACTCAACCCCAGGGATTTCTGAGCTGTCGAAGAAAGTTTGATGACTTTCCTTGCTTAATCAGGCCCTGCTAAGCTCCCTTGAGGCAAAATAAGGAAGAAGGGGTGGTGAATTTTGTGTCTTTCTGTGAGAATGTATAATTTCCAAAAGCAACAAGACTTTGTCCAAATAAGTGTGTAACCAAAGATAAAAGGTTCTCTGCTTTATAAAATGAGCACAAAATAATACCCTCCTGAGTATCCTCTTCCAACAAAAATACCCACCCCTCCATTATAGAAATTCGAGAATCTCCATGGCTTAGCAGAGCCACAGTATACACAGTAGTGTGAATGTATCTGTTAAATCAAATTAGGTTTAACTGGTTCCCCCATCTCCTCTCTTTGTTATCTGTCATTTATTTCCAATATGCAGGCAGTGGGAGCTACTAGACACTCAGAGAAGATCTGTCCCAGTGCCCATAACATAACAGCTCCTCTTTCTCTGACTTGTTATTCACAAGAACGGCAGAACAGGAAACACATCCTTAGCTGACCACCAATAATTAAGGACTTATCGAGCTCTTTCTGTCTTACCAACCCTTAAGTCACAGTCTACAACTCATTCATTGGCACATTTTCTCTCAGGTGGTAATTGCTGCTCTTCCCACAGGTAAGTTTTTCTAGAAAAGAAAGGTTCAATATTGGGTAAGTTTAGTCAGGCCAAAAATACCTTAAGCCCTTAACCCTACTTATTCCAATGGACACTGCAAATTAGCTTCACTAGGACAAAAATGTCATTGTATGAAAATTAAGCTCATGACACCATCTTTCCCCCAATAGGCTGTCATATATAGAGGCGTTACTGGTGATTAAGGTCCTGGAGTCAGACAGAGCGAGGTATGGCTCCCTGCTTTGAACCAGTAACTCCTCACGGGACCTTGACCAAGTGACTTGGCTTCCCCACCCCGACTTCTACATAGGATACTGTTAGACTTGTGTTGAATAAGACAACATCATACAGTGTCTACATGATACATAGTGCTCAGTCATTTAAAATCAAGTTATTTTGATGGCCATGATCACAGCAAACACTTATATGAGCAGCCAAGCTATATTTACAAACCAACAGGGATTCACACAGCAACACTTGAAGAATTTCTGCTGTAGGGAAGGATAAAAATATTAGCTCCCATCACAAAAGATCCCATATTGTACGATTCCATTTACATTAACTATCCAGAACAGACAAATCCATAGAGACGGAAAGTAGATTAGTGGTTGCCTAGGGCTGGGGTAGTGCGCTATGGGGGATTATGGGGAGTAACCACTAATGGACGCAGGGTTTCTTTCTAGTGTGATAAGAATGTCCTAAAATTGATTGTGGTGATGGTTGCACAACACTGAATATACTAAAAACCACTGAACTGTAGACTTTAAGTGGGTGAATTGTATGGGATGTGAATTATATCTCAATAAAGCTACTATAAAAATATATTAGCTCCCATTGTTGTTCAGCTAATCCTTATAATAGCCCATGGTTCTTAGTTACTCACAGTCAAGAAAAATGAGATTAAGATAGGGTAAGCAACATCTGGCCTATATAATTACATGCGATGGGCCCAGGATTTCCTCCTTACTGATTGACTGATGGGATCTTAGGTTCACAGAATTGGATTAATCGTAATCATTGGTTCATTATCCCCATTTGTCCCTCGAAGGCCATCTTTTATTTATATACTTACTTTATATATGTATGAACACTAAGTAATATAATAAACCCTTCTGGATCCACTGCCCAAACCACGGCTAGAATATTACCAATTACTTACAGTTCTTGGCTGAGGGTTACTGGGGGTGGGAGGGTAGGGAAGGGTGGATGGGTTATGGACATTGGGGAGGGTTTGTGCTATGGTGAGTGCTGTGAAAGGTATAAGCCTGATGATTCAAAGACCTGTACACCTGGGCTAAACAAAACAAAACAAAACAACTTACAGTTCTTGGATGTTTCTTTTCTTTCCCACTCCGTATCTCCTTCCCAGAGATAGGCACTACCCTGAATATTGGACTTAGCATTTCCTGGTCTCTTTTATTATTTTTTTAAAGATTTATTTGTTTATTTGTTAGAGAGAGAGAGAGCAAGCCCAAGCAGGGGGAGTGGCAGGCCGAGGGGGAAGCGGACTCCCTGCTGAGCGAGGAGCCTGGTATGGGACTCAATCCCAGGACTGAAGGCAGATGCCTAATTGAGCCACCCAGGGGTCCCTACCTGCCTCTTTTAAACCCCCCTCCCCATGCAATATGAGTGCCTAAATGGTACATTATTCAGCTTGGCTTAGTTTCATTTTAATTTTGAATAGTTTTCAAACTTTATAACAAGTCTGTCTTGTTGTATGTGGTCTTCTGGGACTTCAACACGATGCTGTTTAGGTTTGTCCACGTGAAAGAGCCCCCTGCAGCTCTTTTGCTTCCATGCTGGGAAACATTCCATTTTTAAAGCACACCATGATTTGTTTAGGCACTCACCTCCAAGGAGTATTGAGTTGTTTCCATTTTTTTTGCTAGTTTGATAAATTCGACTGTGATAATTTTTTGTCTATGTGTCCCGTGGTATGCATGTGCTGAATTTTCTCTTGGGCATATGCTTACAGAAACTGAATATATACATAATAGATGTGCTGGGTATGCAAGCATCCAACTTTACAAGATAGCACTAAACGGTTTTACAAGTTCCCACCAGCAGTGAGTGTGACACCCTGTTCATAGCTAACATTTGGTATCGTTAGACTTCCTAGATTTGTCAATCAAATGGGTGTACACTAATTTCAGGGGGCATGAAATGTGATCTCGCTTCCTGATGATCGGTGAGGTGAGCATCTCTTTATAATGTGTTTCTTGAAAAAAAAAGTATAGAACTCAACATTTACTTAAAGCTTGAAGCAAACCCCAAATGTTCCTTTATTTTTATCTCATTAAGTCCTCCACAGACACAGTCTGCACTGCCTGGTTCCAGATATGTTTCTTGCTTTGTGAAATCCTTCTATATGGTTATTGCCCATTTTTAAATTGAGTTGAGTTTTTTCTTATTTGTAGGAGTGCTTTACATTTTTCTGAAACGAATCTTTTGTTAGCTATATGTATTTCCAATATTGCCTTCAAGTTATTGCCTTCAAGTTTGTTGGAGACTTGGTTGACAAACAGAAATTCTTAGTTTTAATGTAGTCATATTTATGTGTCTTTTTTATAATTAGCCATGCTCGTGTCCAGACATCGGTACCTATCCCAAGATCATAAAGACATTCACCTATGCACGTCTTCTGAAAGTTTTCCAATTCTGCCTTGACATTTGTGTTCTTAATCCATTTGGTACTGATTAATAATAGTGTGAGACAGGGATCCATTTCCGATTATTTCCAAGTAAAAAGGCCACCTTTTTCCCATGAAGGGAGGATTGAAACCCAGATCTATCCAACTTGAAAGCCTGTGCTTTTAAGATTTATTTATTTATTTGAGGGGGGAGGGAGAGGGAGAGCACCCAGAGGGAGAGGGAGAAGCAGACTCCCCACAGAGCAGGGAGCCTGACTTGGGGCTCGATCCCAGGACCCTGAGATCATGACCTGAGCCAAGAAGATGCTTAACCGACTGAGCCACCCAGGTGCCCAAAAAGCCTGTGCTTTGAATTATGATTGATCCTTGTTGTTGTAAGGAAATGGTAGCACATAATTAGACTGTTGAATAAACACATGCTAGACACCCCGAGAAAAGACGAATACGGCACAGTTTTCTACCCTCAGTCTTCTGCTCGTTATCAGGAGCTGTGGGCTACACTGAGTCCTTCTTTTCAAATTTCTCCCCCTACTAAGTCTCATGAACCCATATTCCTTTTCCTCTTTTGGCATTGGCAGTTCCAAAGAGGGGTTTCCATGGTAAGTTCTGGGTTCCGCTTCTTTATTTCTTGTTTCCTTCATTTCCTGGAGGTGATAGTGACACTGTGGAGAAGAGCATAAGCTCAAAGCCAGACAGACCTGGTATTAAGCCTCTGTTCTACCACGTGGCAACCCTAAGGAGAGTAAACCCTTTCTGTGTCCCTCTGTGTCCCCACTCAAAACACAAGTCCTCGGTAGAAAAGGGACTTAGCTCACTCATTCACTCCTCTTGTAGAAGTTGGGCCACAGGAGACTGTGGTGGCCAGTCCCACCAGGACCATGGGCATTGTGGACGGGTGGCTCCCCAAAGAGCTGACAGAAAAGGCAAATGTCCACTATAGCCTCCTAGGATATTATCCTGTCTTGTCCTTTTCCCTCTACTTGGTCTGAGGATCTTGTCCCTTCAGCGGGCCTGTGAGCTCCCAGGGGGACAGTCGTGGTACCTCAGTTTCTTCTAGAGATTCCACACCCAGGGCGGCGTACACAGCAAAACCTTAATCGGTGACGTTTGAAAGACTGAGTGAGAGAAAGAGTCCCCGTTCTCAGGGTCTTGTACTGAAGGGTGAGCCTTTTGGTTTTGTTTGAGTCTGGTTTCCCAGTAAAAACAAAAACAAAAAACAAAAGCCAGCCATCAAAACAGAGAGGAGAGAAAGGCCTTTCTCCACATGCTTTCCCAGGTGCCTAGAACTGGCTTTGAGAAGCTTGGGTGTGACAGACAAACTCCCACTCAGTCCCTAATTGATCACCACCACCTGGCGGGAATGTTTACTGCTTGTGCCTCTTACCCCTTGGTGGGGAGGGTTCTCTAGCTCAGCGAGCACAGCAGGAGTAAGAGGGACGGAGCATCTCCACAGCTCACGGCACACAGCGCCGATGCAACTCTATATATAGCCTCATAATTAATCAACAAGTGATGAGGTATAGGAACATCCCCGGTCCTGTTGCTGCCTAGGGCATTTTGCACTGCCACCGCGTACATTTTTCGTCCAAGCTAAATAGAGCACTGGGTGGGGTGCTGTTTCTTGCACTATTTACAGGCCCCTGGGATTTTTCCTCATCCCAAAGGACTGAAGAGAACAGGCTGACCTCAGCAATTTCTGTGGTGAGGTCATAGGTGCTAGCAGGGTTGCCTGAGTCTGGGAGACGGCACACAAGGCCACTGGGTTTTAAAGATGGGGCTGGGGTTAGAGAGAATGAGAGGCAGGAAGGGGGAATTTGTTTCAGCAAATTCTCAAAGTCATTGAAAAGTGTTTTGGGAAGGTTCCAATTTTGTTTCTCGATGGAGCACATTTTTATGATGTTCCAAATATTGGGAAAAGACAAATGAAAACAACCAGGTGATATCTAAAGTAAAAAATCAGCCCCAATTGATCTTAATTATTGAACTTCCTTGGGCTAACTGGAGTTCGAATGGTCTGCATGCTAGAATCTAAGTCAACCTTCTTCTGTCTTACATAGAAAATACCAGAACTTGACAGGAGGACATCTGGGCTTACATCTCTGATGCACCAACTGCTAGTTAATGTGGTCCTGGGCCAGGAGCTTAATCTGTCAGTGCCTGAATGTGGTCATCTGTAAAATGGGGACAACAGGACCTGGCTCTCTCAAAAGTTTGTGTAGAGACTGAAAACGAGTTGATGTGAATAAGCACTCCCTTGAGAAGCAGGGATTGGACCAGATACTTGGACCTCATGGTGGGGTCCAGATGGCTGCAATGCATACCACCATCCACGTCTCTGCTCTTCCAGCCTTTAGTTTTACTCCTTCCCCAAATGTCCTGCTCATCACTTTTCACCATGTATGTCTCTTCCAGATTCCTTTTTTCCTATTCTAGACCTTGATTAGGATTTCCCAAGGTATTTCATGGACCACTAGTCCCCCAAATGGCCCACCACCAAAGGGGATTTTAAGGACAAATCAGTTGGAGGAATAATGAGCCTCCTTTTACATATACAATATAACCCCCTTTTAGTTTTTTTNAATTTTATTTTTATTCTTTGCCCAAGGGGTACAGGTCTGTGAATCATCAGGCTTACATCTTTCACAGCATTCACCAAAGCACAAACCCTCCCCAATGTCCATAACCCATCCACCCTATCTCTACTCTCCCACTACCCAGTAACCCTCAGTTTGTTTTGTGAGATTAGGAGTCTCTTATGGTTTGTCTCCTTCCCCATCCCATCTTGTTTCATTATTTTTCCCTCCCTACCCCCCACGACCCCCCACCCTGCCCCTCAAGTTCCTCATATCAGAGAGATCATATGATAATTGTCTTTCTCTGATTGACTTATTTCGCTCAGCATAATACCCTCCAGTTCCATCCATGTCGTTGCGAATGGCAAGATTTCGTTTCTTTTGATAGCTGCATAGTATTCCATTGTATATATATACCACATCTTCTTTATCCATTCATCTGTTGATGGACATCTAGGTTCTTTCCATAGTTTGGCTATTGTGGACATTGCTGCTATAAACATTCGGGTGCACGTGCCCCTGAGAATCACTACCTTTGTGTCTTTAGGATAAATACCCAGTAGTGTGATTGCTGGGTCGTAGGGTAGCTCCATTTTCAACTTTTTGAGGAATCTCCATACTGTTTTCCAGAGTGGCTGCATCAGCTTGCATTCCCACCAACAGTGTAGGAGGGTTCCCCTTTCTCTGCATCCTCGCCAACATCTGTCGTTTCCTGACTTGTTGATTTTAGCCATTCTGACTGGTGTAAGGTTATAACCCCCTTTTAGAAAGTCACAATTCTCGTTAGGGCTTTGAGAAGTCTTGCAGGAAGGAAGCGTGTCTACTTTTGCTGCCTGATTAGTTAGCAATTTCCTAATTAGCTTGACCACAAACCCATTTTTCAAATACTGCCTATTAACAATGTGCTTCCCCACAAATACAGCTTGGGAAACATCCTTGCTGATGTTGATAACTATAATGATGGTGCCCATTGATTGAATATTTGCTACAGATCAGGCTCCGTGGTAGCTGTTTATAAATATTTAATTCCCAAACACCCCCGTGGGATGCATGCCTTACATATAACCACAAAGTAGACCGACTGAAACTCCAACCTACCTACCTCTGTTTTGCAAATAAGAAAAATGAGATCCAAGGAAGCTATCTTACCAAAGTCGTAGAGCTAGGAAGTGGTGGAGTTGGACATGACCTAGGCCTTGTACCCAGGTCTGTCTAACTTTAAAGGCCCTACCTAATCACTGCACAGGTGGGCCTGACTTGATGTAGGGCCTTTGGACCTCAGAGGCTGCTGAGGCATGGCCTCTGACCTCGAGTCCTTGTGATGGAAGATGGCATTGGGTCAGTGGGCAGCCACTCCAGTGCATGGTCCATAGCAGTCCTGGAACCCATGAAATGGGACAGCCACACCTTCTCACTGGACAG
Organism: Ailurus styani; assembly: GCA_002007465.1. Classification (NCBI taxonomy): domain Eukaryota; kingdom Metazoa; phylum Chordata; class Mammalia; order Carnivora; family Ailuridae; genus Ailurus; species Ailurus styani. The sequence goes on along the minus strand of LNAC01001037.1, from coordinate 357,939 downwards.
ATAGGACACCTCCACTCAAGAGATAGAGTGGCTTTGACCAGTGTGGTTTGGCCAAAACGGTGGCCATGTTGAAGCCCGGAGAATTCCAGAATCCGTCCTTGCGATATGTCTAACCCCACCCTCCTGTGTCTGGGGCTGTCCTCCCGGATTCAGGTACTCAAAGCTGCTTAGGTTGCCTGGCTGCTTCTCACTAATTGAAACCTCAGGGTGCTGTTGTGGTGCCTGTTGCTATAAACACTTTGCCAATTTGCATAAGTATGTGACATTATAAAAGTTCCTCAAAGATCTTATCCACATCCCTGGCACATGGCCCAAACGAAAAGCCAGGTAGAAAGACAATGTGTGTGTTATTAAAAAAAAAAAAAAAAAGGAAAAACGTTTTCTTGTTTTTGCTCCCTGTGCAGAAGGGCAAGAAATGGAAATCCAGAGGCAGTGCCTGTAACTTGCTTTGTTTTGTTTTGAAATTGTTTGAGAGGTATTTTTCTTGTACCTCCTAAGCTGCCTTTTGAAAAGCCAGAATGGGACTGTTAGGATTATATAAATGAATTTATGTTTTGGAATGCCAGGTTCTATGCAGGGCGGAAAGGAACCTCAGAGATCACCGGGTCCAGCCGTGTTGTTTTCACAGACGTGGAACTGAGGGCCCCGGGACCTGGACGAGATCGTCACCGGCTAGCTCCCTGCGGAGGCTGCACCCCTGACTTCCAGCCCAGGGCTCCCTCACCTTGCCAAAACACTCCGGAGCCAACTGAATGGCTCACCCTCTGTTTCCAACAGAATGAAGCTCATTTTGATATAATGAGACAAAATCCTTCTCAAGCTTCAAAGCCTAGACTTAGCGGGTCCCCCCTTCCCTCGTTCCCGGAAGACCTCTGTGACCTCTCCCTCTGACAGTATGGGCCAATCCTGAGGCACTGGCCCCGAGCTGGGAGGGTGCTATGTTCTTCACTGTATAATTTTTGAACCTCTAGGACTCCTCCATGAGACAGGCACTGTCACTACTTTTCCTATGTGGGAATTAAGGCTGAGATGTTAATGTTCCTCAGTCACCCGGCTAGAAAGTGAGACTGATTAACACCCAGGCCTGGCCCACTAACTTTCATCAGCTTCGTGGGTTGCCAGGAAGATGAAGCAAGACAACATATACAAAGTGCTCATACAGTGCCTTGTGCACAGTGGGGGCTTCCAAAATGGTATGTCCCATCCCCAATGCCTTCTTTGAGTCTTTTTTCACCTTTATTTAAATCCAATAGAGATAGAGTCTATATATGCAGATTTATTAACTCCCAACTCACCTAAAATGGCCTTTTCTTCAGAGGGACTTGATCACATAATTAATTCACTTTGGTACCCACTAAACACTAATTTCCTGATGTGCTCAAGCTTACTAACACTTGAGGGCTTAGAAGATGGTGCTTTTCAACCAATAGGCCAAGAAACTGTTAAATTATCTAAACACTCAAAATTTCCAGGGAGGAATATCTCTCTTATCCCATCTCTTAGCCAGGAATGAAAATACCCATCTTATCTCTCAATCTCATCCTCGTGTGAGCAAAGTTCTTGACACAGCTGCTTGACTCCGACCAACTGGTCTCCCTGTATATATTTTCCAGGGCCTCCTATGGAACAGTTAAGCAGCACGACTCAGCATGTAAGAGGATGAATAGAGAAAGTGGAGAAGGAATAAGGAACTTAAGACACCTGAGAGGCCAAGGGCTTGGGCCAGCAAGAAGTCATTCCATGAAAGGGTTGGCCTGTGTCTTTCCACTGGCTCCTGATGACTTCCCACACCCCACCCCAAGCAGGGGAGAAGATTTATTCTACCACCCATGATGCTAACATCACCGGAGCCAAATGAGAATGGTACCAATCTATCCAGGAAAACCAGATTCTTCCTCCCCGAAACCCTGACATCCACCCCTCAGTTACCTCCAGGGCAGGACACCCCAGTCTGGAAGACCAGTGCCCAGAGGTGAAGGGGAGGACACACATGTTGAGGGGGTGGTGGTCAGAGTTGCAGCCATAGGACCACAGAGGGGCTGTCAAGGGTCCTGAAAGGAAGGAGATGGGGAGGGGAGAAAACAAGCATTTATTGAACACATACTATGTGCCAAGAACTTGACACATATAATCTTATTTAATCCCCACAGAAATCCTGTGGGGTAGGAATTATTATCCGCTTTGTACCAATGAGGAAACAGAGGATCAGCAAGGTTAGGTAACTTGCCTGGGGTCACATGACTACTGAGGTGGAGCCAGAATTTGAATGCATTTCTTTTGATTACAAATCCTATGTTCTTTCCATGAGCACTAGCGCCCTATGGGATCCATTCCAGAGTGTTGACTCTGCCATTTGTCCATGTTACCTTGTGAACTTGAGCAAGTTGCTTACTTTCTCAGCTTGCTGATCTGCAAAATGGGGATAAGTCCAGTGCCTACCTTACAGGATGGTGGTAAGGATTAAATGAGGTATGTAGAGAAAGTGCTTACAGCAGTGCTCAGCGTGCCCTATGGGTTCTATTTAGGTCAGCCATTGCATTTACTTTACTGTCGATGCTGCTGTTCCTACCACCTTGGAAAGGGCACGCTTCCACTCCGTGCCTTGGTTTTTTCATCTGTGAAATGAGTGGGTTGGACTGGATGATGCCTAATCTTTCCTATAAAAATAAATAAAATTTTATTTCCAGCAATAAAATTCTATTACTCTGCTAGGCATTTCGTTTCCCCCATGGGCTAGTCCAAGTTTATCTACCCAAACTGCCTCACTCTCAGAACCACCCTGTTGGGGGCTCAGTACTTACCACCATGCTCTAACCCTGGCACCCAGCTTGTTTTGGTCACTGCCAAACTCCTCCGAGCCTTCACTCCTACTCTTCACCCTTCCTTGATCATCCTTGCTTTCCTCTGCCAATTTAAATTCTATACTTCTTTTAAGGCCCAAATGAAAACTCATCTCTTCCATGAAACCATCTCTGGCAAGCCCCACCCTGAGACGACTTTCCCTTCACTTAACTCCCCTCAGCTATTATGCCCATAATCTGAGTCACGCTGATTCCAAATGGTTTATATTGTCTCGTTTAAGTCTGTTTGATTTACCCAATTCCCTCAAAGTAAACTTCCCAAGGGCAAGTTTGTGTTCTACTCTGGTGTAGCCTCTGTGGTGCCTACACTGTGCCGGGTGCAGGGCTGGTGAACGAAGGGGTGGAGCTATGTGTCAGTCATTCTTTCTTCCACCAGTGGCCGAGCACCGCTGCTGGGGAGGGAACTTTCTGCAGAGTGCTGTGGGCTGGCAGAGGGAAGGTAGCCCTCCCCCTGGAGAGGAAGGGGCGGTTTAGGAAGAAGAGGAGTCATCTGAGAGGGAGGCAAACCATGAGAGACTCTTAACTCCAGGAAGCAAACTGAGGGTTGTTGGAGGGGTGGGAGGTGGGGAGAGGGGTTACTGGGGGATGGGCACTAAGGAGGGCAGCGGATGTGGTGAGCACTGGGTGTGATATGCAACTGATGAATTATGGAACTCTGCATCTGAAACCAATGATGTATTATATGTTGGCTAACTGAATTTAAATTAAAAAGAAGAAGAGAAGCTCAAGGACGAGCGAGAGTTACCAGAGTGCGAAAGACATAGTTTTGTCAAGATGGACCAAAGGGCGTATTTCAGGAGGGAACCAGTTTGGGGACAGTGGTAGGAACTGAATTTGGAAATGTGGTTTTCAGTTATCCATGGCATTAGAGCTTCATTCCCAAATACTAAGGACCATGTCAAATTTAAAAGCTATATGAAGAGCTTAATTTATTTATCTGGTATTAAAAATACCCTTTTTAAAAAAAGAAATCGTCGTGATGATCATTGCTTGTTTATTGTTTTATTGGGTTTTGCGTTTGCATCTTAACGACAAAATCAAGATCTGGCAATGCCTTGTCTGAAGGAAAGTTTCCAGGTCTGAATTCTGGGAGCTACTGCTGGGGAGTCACGGAGACAATATCGGCTCGGGGAGCAAGTACAATGTAGATGTAACTCAGGAGGATGAGCAAAGATTTTGAACTTCTAAGAAATTTCTGCAGACAAGGCTAGCAGATAAGGCCCGTGGTTACAGTGGAGGCCTCAGAGAAGCCAAGGGGAGAGGAGGCAGTTGGATTTGTTTTGATGGCTTTAATCCCTGTTCTCTCTTGTCAGAGGTGTGAACCATCAGACCTGCCTCCTCTGTCTCTCTTCCTTTGTGCTCCTTTCCTCTGCTAGCAATTTCCATCCGCTGCCCCTCCCTCCAGGGAGGGAATGGAATGTGTCCTTTCTCTGCGTGCAACTCTGACTTTATCGCCAATCTTCCTGTCTTTCAAAGCAAGGGCTGTCAACTGTGATTTCTCATCTCCAGGTGTGAAGGAAATTGCCCCGTGTAAGTGTTTGCACGGCTCAGCACCCACCCCCCACCCCAGGGTGGCTTCAAGAGCCTGTCAGTTGAATTTGCGCTGAGAGATTAAAGTAGGTGTGTTAGGACGTTCAGACATTTTTGCCCACATCGCTCCAAAATTCCTAAGGTAAGAACTTGCCTGAATCAATATAGTAGTAATTTTGAATCTTGAACTGTCCCTTGTAGGGTATTTCAGTCATCCCACAGTAACAAGAGAGCAGTTGAGGGGCCCTAGAAACAGAGGTGTGGGGGGCAGACAGGGGCGGGGGCTAGGCTCTCAAGTGGAAAAAGTATTTCGAAATCTATATGGCAACTTCCAGTTTGTTTAATAAGTGCTTATTCTAGTTGGAATTTACTCCACAGATGGTTTGCCCCAGGCCTCATGGGAGTTTTGGTTGAAAAAGTAAGCAATCATAAGAAAAACGAAGAGGGGGTTCCAGAGGGTAAGGGAGAAGAGCTAATCAGGAGACAGGGGGAGTGACCTGGAATGATGGATGAGGGAGGAGGGGTCTTCAAGCTTGCTTCTGGAGATGTGGGCAGGGGTACCGAGTCAATGGGAGAGCCTAGAGGCTGGGAAGGATAGGGAGGAGAATTCACTGTTGTTGAAGTCATCATAACTTAGAAGAAACTGAGGCTTGGCAAAGAGCAAAGTCCTGAATTGTCTTTGTTCTGCTGTGTGACTTTGGGCAAGTTACTTCACCCTCCTGGGCCTCAGTTCCCTCAGAATAAAGTAAGGGCATGGCACCACGGAAGTTCCTTCCAGCTCTGGTGTCTTATTTTGAGACACTTCCCACGTTTGCTGCTTCCTGAGAATTGGGTTCAAACTATGTCCTGGGCTTGAGGTAGGGAAGGGAGAGTGGAGGGGCCAAGCCAGTGGAAGTCCGCCATGACCCCGCTGCAAATACATTGACAATGGCCCACCAGAAAACTAAGCACAGCCCAAGGCAAGAGGTGACATTCCGCAAATCTGTGCTCTAGTACATTCTTTTCTTTCTTTTTTTTTTTTAAGATTTTATCCATTTATTTGACAGAGAGAGCGAGATTACAAGTAGGTGGAGAGGCAGGCAGAGAGGCAGGCAGAGAGAGGAGGAAGCAGGCTCCCCGATGAGCAGGGAGCCCGATGTGGGACTTGACCCCAGGACCCTGAGATCATGACCTGAGCCGAAGGCAGAGGCTTTAACCCACTGAGCCACCCAGGCATCCATCTCTAGAACATTCTGTGCGCTACCCAGAGGCAGCCCCGCGTGGCTGACATTTGAGCAGGTGGAATTCAGGCAGCTAAGCTAGCTGGACAAGCGTCTTTCCCATCATACACACATGTGCACACCACCTTTATGCACACCTCTCAGTCTTTGTTCTAGTCTCCTCTTTCTGAACTCCTTCCATTTCCCCCTCAACTTTTTCCAATGACACTCATAGACAAAGGGTCTAACCCATCCAGGATTCAGTTTCTTGGGTTGATTGCTGTTGTCAATGGAGCAGAGATAAATTGTATGCCTCCCTATGTCCTCTCCGGTGACACAGAACGACCTTGTCTAGATAAGTGATCATTCCTCATCTTCTAGAGTGCCAAGATATAGGGTAAAAATGGAAAGGAAATTCTGTCACATGCTATATAGTATGGATCAACCCTGAAGACATTAAGCTCAGGGAAATAAGCCAGTCACAAAAAGACCAATATTGTATGATTTCACTCATATGAGGTACCTAGAGTAGTCAAATTCACAGACACAAAAAAATATAATAGAGCTTCTGAGGGCCTAGGTGGAGGGGGGAATGGGGAGTTAGTGTTTACTGGGTACAGAGTTTCAGTTTGGGAAGATGAAAAGTCTCTGGAGATGTGAATATATATAATGTGAATATATATAATGCCACGGAACTGTATACTTTAAAATGGTTAAAATGCTGATTTTTATGTGTGTGTATTTTACCACAATAAAAAAAAAGTGGAGGGCTGGGGCGCCTGAGTGGCTCAGTCGGTTAAGCATTCAACTCTTGATTTCAGCTCAGGTCGTGTTCTCAGGGTCGTGAGTTCGAACCCTGCATTGGGTGGAGAGCTCCCCCCTCCTCTGCTCCTCCCTACCCTCATACCCCTCTCACTTTCTCTCTCTATTAAAAAAAAAGTGGAGGGTGGAGCACTAAAGCCTTGCACCAAGGAACTTAGTTTTGTCCTCCACTGGTCTTCCTCAGCCACTTTGTCAAGTTCTAGAAGTCTACTAGCCTTTTGTTGATTGAATTTATCACTAGGTCTGGTGAGTGTCCATTTGCATAGTTAACAGGGTATGTGGACACTTGAGTTGGTTTTGAATTTTTGGTTCTTTTTTATATGGTGGCCATCCCTCAGTTCTTGCTCTCTGTCACCATACAGAACAGTACCTTGTTCATCAGCATGTGAAGGAGGTAAGCGACTCAGTGATTAAGAAACTCAGGTTAAGAGCAGGTGGACCTGGAGGGTGAAGCAAGAGGACAGAAATAACGGGGGTTGGTAGGAGCGTAAAGCTGGGCTCGAGTGGCTAAGAAAGAGAAAGAGAACAGTGGGGGAAAAGATACAACAAACAGGAGTTTGGGTTTTCCTGTGGAAGCGGGTGAGCACATCTCTGGAGGCTGCCAGCTCGAAATATGAGTGAGTCAGAGGAACCAGCCACGGCACTGGAATTTCGTCAAAACCAGAGTTCACGGAGACCTCTGGAAAATGAAATTATCTTCTCTCTTCTCCCCTCTGTCTCTGGTTCCTATCAATCTATGTCACTTCTTCTCATCCCTTTCCATTGGCACCAGAAGCCTGAGTGCCAGGGGCACCCCGCTAATTAATTACCCTTGGTCTGTGAGCACAGGTGTGCTTTTGTCAAAATTTCCATGCCCGGGGAAAAAATCAGGTTTTGGCTCGGATGACATCCCAGCTGGTCCAGGTTCCAAAAATCTTTCGGCCTTGGACTTTTCTGGGACTTCACATAACTCTGCCACTATTTCATTCAGCATTTATTGGACGTCTACCTGGGAGCAAGAAGTGACCTTAGAAGTCATCTACTCCGGTGCCTCCTCAAACATCAAAGTGCATGTGAATCACAAGGTGATCGTGTTAAGTGGAAGCTTCGGATGCAGGTGGTCCTGGGCCAGGCGGGGTCCAGACTCTGCATTTCTCACAGGCATCCAGGGGATGCTAACGCCGCTGATCCCTGGACCACAATTTAAGTCACAAGAATCGAGTCCAGCCGTTCCCAGCCCTTGCTCTACGTTAGTTGCACCTGGTGAGCTTCTGAAAAAGAAAACAGCCTGGGCTTCGCTCCCAGATATTACCATTTAATTGGTCTGGATGCAGCCAGGCTTTATTTGGGTAAAATCTCTTCAGTTGATTCTACTGAAGAATATAGCAACTACTGAAAACCACAGCTCTGCTCAAATACCTTGATTTTAGATCTTTCTCATTGAAACTCTCAGAAAGAGGGGTGCCTGGGTGGCTCAGTCGTTAAGCGTCTGCCTTTGGCTCAGGTCATGATCCCAGGGTTCTGGGATCGAGCCCTGCTTGGGGCTCCCCACTTGGCGGGAAGCCTATTTCTCCCTCTCTCTCTTGCCTGGCTTGTGTTCCCTCTCTTGCTATCTCTCTCACTGTCAAATAAATGAATAAAATCTTAAAAAAAAAAAGAAAGAGAGAAACTCACAGAAGGAAATCCCACCTTCATTGCCCTACCTGTCCCTCCAGTTGACCTGGGATTTAATTTCCTATTGTGAAAATATTAACTGTTGTAATATAATAAGAAACAATAACATTGAGTATATGCTATATGATAGACATCACTGTAAGTACTTTACATTTAAATCTTAGAGTTCCTCATGTAGTAGATACTATTATTATCATCATGCTCATCTTTTTTATAGATGTGAAAACTGAAGCACAGAGAGGTAAAGTAACTTGCTACAGGCCACACAGCTAGTGAGTGACAGAGCAAGGATTGGAACTCAGGAAGTCTGAGTCCAGAGCCAGCTTTCTTAACCCTTACATCATTCAGCCTCCCTCTGCTGTGCTGTTGCTAGTGGCAGTGCTGGGTAAAGATGAAGGAAATATTATTTTTTCAATTACAAACTTTTAAAAATTGATATGCTAATTTTTAGTCTTTTTGTCATTTTATAAAATGGTGCACCTTTTTGTTGTTGTTTTTGTTTTTGTGTTTTTATTTTTGTTTTTTTTGTAAGAAGATGCAAAAACATTTATTCTCCAGCTCTTTAATTTCTAGCCTGATAATTTCTAGGTGATTGTTTCTTATGTATAACATTAATAAAAATGTTAGATTACCCAGAATGTCATGAGCATATTCTTGTAAAAAGTTACTGGTAAATAAAAATTAAAAAAAAACATTGATTGGAGACATACAACGACATAATACTTCAAAATGGGGACAAAACTGCTCACTTGCACAATTTAATTGGAAATTAAATCCATTTAAACCTAGACCAACTATGAAAAGTAACAGTAAACCTCAGGCTCATATATATGCCTCGCCTCAGCATTTTCACCTGTACACTTCACAAACCACTCAAATTCAGGATGGACAAAATTGAACAAACCTCTTTCCTCAAACTTTGTCCTCCTTCACTGGTTTATATATCTACTTATGCAAGCAGGAAACCTGGGAGTCATCCTTGACTCCTGTCAGAGAGGAAGACCTTCCTCTGCCCTACAAGGTCTTTCTAGTTGGACTTAGAATCAAATTGACATGAGACAAATTAACAGGAGAAAATCAAAGTGAATAGGTGTGTGTATGGGGAATCCACACAGACATGGAAATTCCAAAGACAGTGAGGAAACATGAAACTTCTACGAGCCAAGGAGAGAGGTAGGCTCTGAGATACATAGGAGAGGAAGACCATTAACAGGAAGGCACAGGAACATGTCTTGATAAACGAAGGTTGGTTGCATTATTATGCAGATAAGTTTCTTAGGTAAAGGGGAGTTTTGGTTAATAGCTCTCTTTCTGGTATATGCTCTCCTTTCCTTTTATTTATTTATTTATTTATTTATTTTTTTAAAGATTTTATTTATTTGACACAGAGAGAGAGATTACAAGTAGGCAGACAGGCAGGCAGAGAGACAGGGAGAGGAGGAAGCAGGCTCCCTGCTGAGCAGAGAGCCCGATGCGGGCCTGGATCCCAGGACGCTGAGATCATGACCTGAGCCGAAAGCAGAGGCTTTAACCCACTGAGCCACCCAGGCGCCCTATGCTCTCCTTTCCAATGTAACTTTAAACAATTGAGAACCAGAAAGAGAGATTTCCTGCATCTTCTGGGTTTGGGTTACTGTTAACTCAAAGTAATGTTCATGCCAAAGTGGCCCATCTTGGGGCAGCCTGTTCTTGGCCCCTATATTCCTCTCTTTCCCCTTACAACACACAGCCAGTTAATCATAAAAGTCTTATCTATTTTATATCTAAAATATCTCTCAAATCTTTCAAATATATCTGCTTCTCTTATTTTCACTGTCACACCCTTAGTCCTAGCTACCACAATTCCTTACCTAAACTACAAAAATACTCTTAAATTAAGTAGTTTTCTCTTCCTAATCAGAATGATCTTTTTAAAAATACCTTTTTCATTCTGCTATTCTTTTAGAAAACTGTGATTGGTTTCTATTGCTCTTAGGATGAAGACTAAAAGTCTTAATATGGCCCTTATGAACCTGTTTCTCCCCAACTCTCTATTCGCTCTTTGAATTGCACCACACTGACTTACTTTTAATTCCTGCAATGAACTCTGTTCTCTGCACCTCAGGACCTTCCCACATGCTCTTCCCTCCACTTGGATTTTTTTTTTAATTTTTTAATTATTTTCCCCAGGGGTACAGGTCTGTGAATCATCAGGCTTACACCTTTCACAGCACTCACCATAGCACATACCCTCCCCAGTGTCCATAACCCAGCCACCCTAACCCTACCCTCCCACCCCCCAATAACCCTCAGTTTGTTTCCTGAGGTTAAGAGTCTCTTATGGTTTGTCTCCTTCCCGATCCCATCTTGTTTCATTATTTTCCCCCCTACCCCCCACGACCCCCTGCCCTGACCCTCAAGTTCCTCATATCAGAGAGATCATATGAAAATTGTCTTTCTCTGATTGACTTATTTCGCTCAGCATAATACCCTCTAGTGTGCGCACTTTTTTTTTTTAAAAAGAGAGATTTATCTATTCGTTTGAGAGAAAGAAAACATAAATGTGAGATGGGGAGGGGCAGAGGAGGAGGGAGGGGGAAAGAATCCTCAAGCAGACTCTCAGCTGAGTGTGGAGCCTGATGAGGGGCTTGATCCCATGACCCTGAGACCATGACCTGAACAAAAACCGAGAGCCAGATGCCTCACCAGCTGAGCCATCCAGGTACCCCTGCCTTTTTGCTGTTTTTATGGATCAAGTTCATTTCATTTTCAAAGTCACCAGGGATACAAAGCTGTGTGTGCTCTGTACCTTACTTTCTTACTTTCCAGTCCATCTGTCCGCTCAGTTCTTTGCACTCCTGTGCAATAGGAATATTTACACTTCATGAATGGAGCCTGACGCAGGTCCAGGACAATGCTCTGAGAAGGACTTCAAACTGAATTCCCCCCCTCCCACCCCCAAAGGGTTTGAAGAATCCCACAAGTTCCAATCTGGCAAAACTTATTTCTAGAGTAGTCACCAGCAAAATGGGGCTCATCCATGCCAATGATCCCTTAGCATATACCTCTCCAAAATAAAGACATTCCCTTTTAATCATAGTTCTGCCCAGTATAGACCCATCTCAGATTCTGAGCTAGATGGTTTAGTTGCCAGAAATGCCAGGAGGTCTTGACAGTAATGGATAATCTGTCTCCTGTAACGCCATTGCATAGGGCAGCACCCAATCGAGTTGGAATAATCTCCAAACTATTAGTCTAAATAAAGCATCATGAGATGCCCCCAAATCAAACATACTGTAAGATCAAATCCAACTGATAAATTATTGAACACTACATCTGAAACTAATGATGTACTATATGTTGGCCATAGAGTTACCATATGACCCAGCAAGTCAATCCTAGGTATATACTGAAGAAAAATGAAGACATATGTCATCACAAAAAAATGTCCATAGCAATGTTATTCATATTTAATTCTGCAAATGCTCCCTAGTCACACACACAAAAGCTGGTTCTTCTTCTATTGAACAGCTTTGCTTAAAACAATTTCCAACAATTATTACATCTTATACCTTATTCTTCAAGTGGAGTATCATTTTTAAGATCCCCATTACCATGACAAGCCTTTCACTGCCTGGCATCTCTCCTCTGAGCGCCCGCCATGCTGCTGAGGTCAGGTGAAGGCCCAGTCCCCTCCAGCATGGCATTTGGTGAGCTGCTACTACATTTTCCCTGGATGCCCACTTTCTATTCGTGATACATACCCAAGAGGATGCAAACCAAGGATATTGAGCTTGGGGTCAACCTTAGCAACCTATGTCCACAGCTTCCTTCTGAGCCTCATGACATTATCAAGCAGAGAAGGCAACAAATAGATGTTTATTCTTTATCTCCTCCCACAGCTGGTCTTGGCTGGGATGCAGCACTGACTGATGCTATCCAAGGGACTTCATGACTGGCCCTTAGTCTGTGTAGCCTCATCGCGGGGCTCTGAGAGAGGAGCTGGACCTCCTTCCTAGCAGAGCCCTCGGGAGGTCCAGCAAATTCCCAGGCATTCAGATGCCTTCTTGCTGTTCTCCCTGACACTCATGAGGCAGTACTGATTCCCTCCTCCTTTTCTGACAAAGCCCCGATCAGACAGACTAATGGCTCCTGCCAGAATCTCCCAGGATGCCACCCTTTTGTCACTTATTTGTCTTCTTCAAGGTTTCAAAGATCTGTCTGCTTCTGCATGTTATCTGCTTTAGACTTAAGGAAACAGGCAGATTCCTTTGGAAACAGCTGAGTAAATAACAGGGCTCAGAATGAGCCAGAGCTTCTTTCAAAATCTTTCTACCACCTACCATGCTGGACCACTTGCTGCCTTGTGGCCACCAAGAACTGCCCTGGGCATATCCTACCATACTTCCTGTGCTCAGGGCAACTGATTGCACTAAGAGACAGTGGATATTGCTCACTGTGCTTGGATGACAACGCCTTGGGCCAGGAGCGGCCAGTCAACTACTCTGAGTTGCCCATGGTTCTTCATTGCCCCCAAAGCCCTTGAATTAAGGGAAGGGGATAGACAATAAATGTATGAGAAAAAAAATAAACCTTTACATTTATGGACAATTGATATTAAATAAGAATGTCAAGACAATCTCATGGGGGAAAATATAGTTTTTTCAAGAAATGATGTTGGTATGCAACCTACTGAGGGGGGAAGATAGTTGCAAATGACATATCTGATAAAGGATTATCCAAAATATATAAAGAACTTATACAAGTCAATACCCAAAAAACAAATAATCCAATTTAAAAAATGGGCAGAAGACATAAACAGACATTTCTCCAAAGAAATGATGTCCAGATGGCCAACAGACACATGGAAAGATGTTCAACATCATTCATCATCGAGGAAATGCAAATCAAAACTACAATGAGATATCACCTCACACCTGTCAGATTGGCCAAAATCAGCAATGCATGAAACAACAGGGCTTGGCCAGGATGTGGAGAAGGAGGAAACCTCATGTACTTTTGGGGATAATGAAAACTGGTGCAGCCACTGTGGAAAACAGTATAAAGTTTTCTCAAAAATTTAAAAACAATGTAGTGATCCTTAGGGGCACATGCACCCGAATGTTTATAGCAGCAATGTCCACAATAGCCAAACTATGGAAAGAACCTAGATGTCCATCAATAGATGAATGAATAAAGAAGATGTGGTATATAAATATATTGGAATACTATGCAGCTATCAAAAGAAATGAAATATTGCCAT
>LNAC01001037.1:271048-344405 GCA_002007465.1 Ailurus styani | reverse complement strand
GGGGGTAGGGAGGGAAAAATAATGAAACAAGATGGAATGGGGAAGGAGACAAACCATAAGAGACTCCTAATCTCACAAAACAACCTGTGGGTTACTGGGGGGTGGGAGGGTAGGGATAGGGTGGATGGGTTATGGACATTGGGGAGGGTTTGTGCTTTGGTGAATGCTGTGCAAGGTGTAAGCCTGATGATTCACAGACCTGTACCCCTGGGGCAAAAAAAAAAAAGTTAAAAACAGAACTACCCTAGGATCCAGTAATCATGCTACTGGGTATTTACCTAAAAAATACAAAACCACTAATTCAAAGGGATACATGCATCCCCATGTTTATTGCAGCATTACTTACAATAGCCAAACTATGGAAGCAGCCCAAGTGTCCATTGATAGATAAATGGATAAGGAAGATGTGGTAGATATATACACAATAGAGTATTACTTAGCCATAAAAAAGAATGAAATCTTGCCATTTGCAATGACATGGATGGAGCTAGAGAGTATTATGCTAAGTGAAATAAGTTAGCCAGAGAAGGACAGATATCATGTGTGCAATTTAAGAAACAAAACAAGTGAGCAAAGGAAAAAAGAAAGAGAGAGGGAGGCAAACCAAGAAACAGACTCATAACTGTAGAGAACAAACTAATGATTACCAGAGGGGAGGCAGGTGGGAGGGGGGATGGGGAAATGAGGGATGGGGAATAAAGAGTACACTTGGCATGATGAAAAAAATCATTTAAAAAAGGAACGAAATGATGCTGGTTATTATCCATCCGCAAAGAAATGAAGTTTGACCTCTACCTCTTTGTGAGCTTAGATTAGTCCATGGTTCCTTAGAGCTGACACCAAAGCACAAGCAATATAAACAAAAATAGACAAATTGGATTTCACCAAAATTAAAAGAGTACTTCTGTGCTTCAAAGAATACCATCAAGAAAGTGAATAGGCACCCCACATAATGGGAGGAAATATTTATATATCATATATCTCATAAGGGGCTTATTTATAGATGATATAGAGAATTCATACAGATCAATAATAAAGAAACAACCAAATTTAAAATTGGGCAAAGGATCTGAATAGACATTTCTCCAAGACAAATATACAAATAAGTGCTTGAGAAGATGTTCAACATCGTTAGTCATTAAGGAAATGCAAATCAAAACCACAATGAGATATCATTTCATACTCACGAGGATGGCTAAAATGAAAAAAGTAAATGATAGCAAGTGTTGGGGGAGAATGTGGAGAAATGGAACCCTTCTACACTGTTTGGGCAACCATCAAGGGGTGCAGCTGCTTTGGAAAACAGTCTGGCAGTTTCTCAAATGTTAAACACACAGTTACCATCTGATCCCGCAAGTCCGTTCCTAGGTAAATACCCAAGGAAATAAAAACATCTGTTTGCACGAAAATGTGTACATAGATATTTCTAGCCGTGTTGTTCCTAAAAGCCAAAAGGTGGAAATGGCTCCAATGTGCATTGACTGATGAGTGGATAAATAAAATGTACTATAACTGTACAATGGGATAGTATTTGTGCGTAGGAGGGAATGAGGTCCTGATACATGACTCTCAACATGGAGGAAACTTGGAAACATTTGGCTAAGTGAAAAAATCCAGTCACAAAATCCAGGTTATACAAGTGTGTTAACACAAAATGTATAGAATAGGAAAACCTACAGAGATAGAAAGTAGGTCTGTGGCTTGGGGCTGGAGGGTATGGAGAAATAGGGAAGTGATAGTTAAAGGGTATGGGTTTTTTCTCCCTCCCTCCCTCCCTCCCTCCTTTCCTTTTTTTTTTTTTTAAGATTTTATTTATTTATTTGACACAGAGAGAGAGATCACAAGAAGGCAGAGAGGCAGGCAGAGAGAGAGGGGGAAGCAGGCTCCTTGCCGAGCAGGGAGCCCGATATGGGCCTTGATCCCAGGACCCTGAGATCATGACCTGAGCTGAAGGCAGAGGCTTTAACCCATTGAGCCACCCAGGGGCCCCCTCCCTCCTTTCCTTCCTTCCTTCCTTCCTTCCTTCCTTCCTTCCTGCCTGCCTTCCTGCCTTCCTGCCTTCCTGCCTTCCTTAGGTTTATTTATTTATTTGAGAGAGACAGAGCACACCAGCAGGAGGGGCAGAAAGAGAGAGAGTCTCAAGCAGAGTCCATGCTGAGCTCCCCAGGGCACTGGTTTCCTTTTAAGATGCCCGTGTCCATGAATCTATTAAAGGGCACGACTTGTATCCTTTAAATGGATGGATGGTGTGGAATGTGACATATATCACACATTTATCAATAAAATTGTTAAAATCTAACAAATTATTTTAAGACTCAAAACAAGGGGCGCCTGGGTGGTTCAGTTGGTCAGTTAAGCATCGGACTCTTGATCTCAGCTCAGGTCATGATCTCAGCTGAGATTGAGCCCTGCATCGGACTCCCCATTCAGTGAGGCGTCTGCTGAAGATTTTCTCTCTCCCTCCGCCTCTGCCCCTCCCCTCACTCGAACGCAAGCTCACTCCATCAAAATAAATACATAAATCTTAAAAACAAAAACAAAAAACGAGTAAATCACCACCATCAAGGTAACAATTTGTTGGCTCTATTCGAGGCTGGCTATGTGACACCGAGCTGGCTGACTTCTCCTCCCTGTGTTCATCTCCTCTGTGGTCAGAGAGAAACCGTGTCAAGTTCCCAGTGCCTCTTCTCTGCCTTCATTCCCCCGTCTCCACTCCCTCTTCTCTTGGCCGTTCTCACCTGCACACATTTTCACTGGAGTTTTCCTAAGGCACAGGTCTGAACATACCTCTTCCAGGCCCCAAACCTTCAGTGGCTCCTGCTACAGAATAAAGACAACACCTGCCCCTATCTTTGCCACACCCACCCCCACCGGCCCCTTGGCCATCCCTCTGCTGGGCTCACCACCTTCCTAGTTCCTCTGGCACTTTACAGAGGACAAAAAAGCCTAGTCATCTTTCTCCATACCAAAGGGCAGCTTCCCTGACTCCAGGCCTTGACTCACACAGGTCTCAGTGGTTGTCAGAATCTCTCCACCTTCCACAGTCTCGACCTGTGCCAGTCCAACCCTGACTCCTATCTTGCTGGAAGCCCAGGCCCCTGGTCTTGTAAAACCATGGTATTGAATTACCCAGATATTCTGAGAAATGAGAATTCCTTGAGATGCTCATCAGGGTTTTTCAAAAGAGGGTGGCATGATCAAGTAAGTTCGAGAAACCCTGGATTGAACAGATTTCCCTTGCACAGGACTTTTCAGAGCCTTTAATTTGCAAATTGGCATTGGTGGGTCATCAAGAGTAGGATATGATTTGCAACATTTCCCAGGCTTTTAAAACTATGCCCATACACACATACACGCCCTACATACACACACACACACACACACACACACACACACACACACACACACACACACTAAAGGAACATCTTGCCCTACATTCAGAAAATGCCGAACTAGTTGATCTTTAAGGATCCTCACAGATCCAAAAAATAAAAACATAAGTTAGTATTTAAAAATTGCTATCTTCACATGAAACCCTTCCTAACCCATCTGATCTCAGGCCATCTGACCCCCCCCCCCCCAATATTCCCATGACACTTTCTCTATCTCTAGTGGAGCACTTAATTTATTCTCCTTTATGAAGCAGAAATAATCCCTTTCCCTCTGTGGTCAGGATGCTGGAGTGAAACACAAACACAGGCTATGGATCTCCACCCAGAAGCTGGATTCAGATCCTGGCTCAGCAACTAGCCTGCTACAGCTTTGGGCAAGTTAAAACCTTGGTTTCCTTATCCTAAATATGGGAATACTAATGCCTTATGTGGATAACTGGGTGGGGGGACAGGGGGGCGGGTAAGGGGGCACCAGACACAAAGCCCTCAGGACCTAGGCCTGGGTAGCATGCGCTAATTGGAAACCGTTGTTATTATTATTATTATTGTTATTGTTATCATCATCATCATCATCTCTGAATAGATTTGTTCTCTGACTCACCTGTAAGGTCCTGAGGTGCTTTACAGCCCAGGCACCTGCATACCCTCTCAGGGCCTCCGCACATCTTAGCACAGAGTATGAGTTTTAGGAATCTTGAAGGAAATTAATTTTATTCAAGTGAATTAATTGAGGACTTCTTCAGGAAGAAAGGCAGAGTTTCTGCCTTCTACTCAGGCTGTGGGGTTTAGGGTGCTGGCAGTTTTCTGTTGCATAATCTCTGCAGGCCTATGCAGGACCCACATTTGCTTTTTATCTGGGGTTAGATTTCCTTCTAGGCCTACGCCGGGCAGCTCAAAGAGAGGATACTAAGATAGGAAACAAGACGAAGAAGTCAGGGCAGTAAAATTTATACAAACATACATTTTCTTCATTATGAAGCCCCAGGATTTTCCTAAATCCTACTTTTGGTGTGGCCACTGCTCGCGTGGGTCTTGCTCACACTGGCCAGTGTTCTCGGATGATTTCTCATGAACGATTGTGCAGGACACGAGGGCTATACACACACAGTTATTGGTCTCGAAGCATATGCCATTTATAGAGAAGACAAGATTTCAATTCACAAATTGACTAAGGAGTAGGAAAACTCGTAATCTGGCAAGTTTTCCTTGATTCCTTTGATTCAGATAAGTTCCTGCGTTCTCTGCACCCAAGCGGTCTTTAGCTCCCCTGCCTTACCACTCATACTTGTAATTCTTTGTTTCATTTGTCTTCCCCGTTAGACTGCAAACCCCATGAGGTAGGCGTCTCTTACCCCCGCCCCCCATCACCAACCCCTTGCACAACACTGATTCGGTCACTTACAAATACTGCACTTGCTGAATAGTTGTTTTGCATCTAGGTCGTGAGGTTCGACCTCTGTTAGACTCTTCCAGAGCTAAATTTTTAGTCAATTCACAGAAGGGAGAAATTCACAGAGAGGCTGAGACTTGAGTATGGTTTGAGCTGATGTAGACAAAGGGAGAATTCCAGGGGGAGGCACGGCATGAACAGATGGGCAGAAACAGGGATGCAAGGGTGACTCAGTTGTTTAAGCATCTGCCTTCAGCTCAGGTCATGATCCTAGGGTCCTGGGATTGAGCCCCAAGTTGGGATCCCTGCTCAGCGGCGAGTCTATTTTCCCCTCTCCCTCTGCCACTCCCCCTGCTTGTGTTCTCTCTCTCTCTCTCAAATAAATAAATAAAATCTTAAAAAAAAAGTGCAGAGGCAGGAGAGAATGCTAACTGCCCAGGACTTGGGGTCTCTGGCTTAACACATGCCTACTGAGGTCAGTTACAAAGGCATTTCATCAGTGTTATCAGGAGAAGGAGGAGAGGGAGAGGCAGAGAAATAGCAAATGGGGGCGGGGGTAGGGTGCTCCATTCAGTCTCTTTTGCCAGCACACCCCACTTCTCCACCTCTAGGCCACTCTGGGGTCCCGCTGTGGCTCAACACTGGGAGTCCCGCTCAGCGTGTGGCTGTTGCTGATGGCACTTCAGTCTGGGACTGGCCTGGTGCAACGGAGGGGGGAAAGCCACAGCAGACTGTCAGGCTTGGCATCTTCATAGTGCTGGCAAGTGGAGGATTGCTTGAGTCGATAGTTTGGTAACAGGAGAACCTCATGGTCAGAAAGTGGGAAAGGCCATCAGCTTAGCTAGTGGCCAATTACGTCACACAGAGAGAGCTCACACTTCTGTAGGCTTTCTCCACCTGGGACTCAGTGCTCCTGCCTATAACTCGGGAGCCTGCTCACCAGTGCTTTGTCCAAACAGCCAGTGCTGCCTCGCTGCACAGTGAAGCAGCTGACCGGAATGCAGAACGGCCCGGGCAAAGGCACCTGTTTTCTTGGCCGCCAGTACCGGCCAGGTGACCTTGGGCAAGTACAGCCTTTCATCCTGTGCCTGGAACAGAGTAAGCACCCAAATAAATGTGGCTGTTATGAATAATATCATTATTACAGGTACAGACAAGTCTAGAAAAAAAAGACAATAGAGGTTTAGGGCAGATAACTTTTGTTCAGTTTTTACATCCTGGTGCAAGATTTCTGTATCAGAGACTCTTTAAAAAAGATTTTATTTATTTATTTATTTGTGAGAAAGAGAGCAAGCTAGCACACACAGGTCTGGGGTGGGGCAAAGGGGGAGGGAGAAGCAGGCTCCCCGCTGAGCAGGAAGCCCAATGCCGGGCTCCATCCCAGGACCCTGAGATCATGACCCGAGCCGAAGGCAGAAGCTTAACCGACTGAGCTGCCCAGGTGTCCCCAAATCAGAGACTTTTCATTCACTCACAGAGCATCTTAGTAACACACCTGTTCCCCATGCCCAGTTCCTTATGGGACAATGCATGAGGGCCAAGGAGCAGAACCTTGAAATTATGTCAGGCATCTGGAAAAGGAGAGAGATGAGGGGGACTAAAGAGGATGAGGAGGGGGCTAGAGGAGAGGGCCCTTTTCTCTGGAATATAAACGAGTTCTCTCTAGGAGAGGGGAAGGTACCCATATGTGTATGGCTTTGTGTGTGCAAATATCTGTGTACAAGTGTGTGCTTGTGTGCAAATGTGTGCTCATCTTTGCACATGTGGGTGTATATATTTGGGGGGAGTCTTGTTTATGTACAAAGCCTGGAGAGGTGTCAAAGTTTCTCTATCAAAGAAAGGGCGAGTTGAACATATGAAAGGCAGGCTGGGAAAACCAGTAGGAGCACAGAGAGAGGAGGGAAGTGTTGCTGGAGCGGAATTCCAGAGCCCTACCTTCAGCCTAACCAACTGCATGACTGTGCAGCCCCTTCTCTACATCAGCCCCCATCTCTCCGAAATTCCGATGATTGTAACTGCCATATCTATCGCATCCAGGTTCGTGAAATTCAAGTAGGGATAGACATGGAGAAGCACTCTGAACAGTATGAAAACCATACAAATCAAATTCAAGATATTATTAGTAAAGCTTTGCCACCAAACTCTGGTAAAAATGCACATAAAAGACACAGTACAGTATCTGACACTTAGTAGTTACTCTGTAAATATCACTTCCGTCTCCCTCTGCACATTATAAGCACCAATAATATTGGAAAGATGGATGGATGGATGGGTGGGTGGGTGGATGGATGGATGGGTATGGACACTGATTTCACCCTAGAGTCTCCAGAACAAATGAAGCCCGTGGACACCTTGATTTTAGCCCCGTGAGACCCATTTTAGATGATTGACTTCCAGAACCGGGACATAATCAATTTGTGTCCTAAGTCACTACATTGTGGTAATTTGTCACAGCACTCCTGGGAGGGGGTCAGAGTGTGAGACCCTCTCTCTTGACCACTGAGCCTGAGCCATAATTGCTTATGAAGTGAACATCACTGAGAACTTTCTACTTACCAGGCATAATATAGTTTTCAAAAAATGCTGTCCTGACCCAGTTTTTGGGCCCTGACTAGAAGCCAGTCACCTCTGAGGAGTCCAGTAAGGCTAACCCCCAACCGCCTGTTTGATCATGCTCTCGAGTTCCAGACCACCCTCCAGCTACCCTAATGGCTCAGGGCCAGACTCTAGGGCAACTGCTCTGCCTCAGAACCCCGTGAAATTATTCAAACTACCCAATCCTAAGCCTGCTTGCCCGGCCCTGCCTGTTCTTTCCCTCAGAAGCTGCGGTAGAGGGACCTGCCCATAGTTCCCATCTCTGTCTCACAACCCACCCTGCTGCTTCCCCGAGCAGCCCCACGTGGCCTGCTGTGTTCTTGACAGTGAGCTGGGAGCACACCACCACCTGGAAATTCTTCCCAATTTCTCTGTCTTGGTGTGTGTCTGGTCTCACCCTACTTTACCCCAAGTAATGTGGTTACCACCAGGTAACACACCAGGCAGTGTTCTAAAGCCTTCTACACCTGTTTACTCACTAATCCTCACCCCAAGCCAACCAAGAAGGTATTTGTCATGTAAAGTGGGGATAATAAGATTACACAGATAATAATGAGAAGCAGCTTGCTCGTAAGCCACAGAGCTGGATTTCGAATCCAAAGAGTAAGGCTTCGGAATCTGGGTTTGTCACCATCACACTGTGCTGTCCATGGTGACAGAGACAGCATTTGCCACCATCCTAACAAGATGGGGTACTCAAAACCGGATTCATTTTTACTTAAAGGAAATAAAGGAATGTGGCATGTCTAACACACAACACTTGGGAAATTAGATGTCTGCTCCCCACAAGCATCATTAGGTAGGGTCTAGAGTGACCTACAGCTGGGAAGATTCATCCAGTCTGGGGCCTCCCCACAACAGTTCGGTGATTTAAAACACCACATCTACACATAATTCCTGGTATAAGCCCATACCTCTGACAGTTCTGGCCAATAAGAGCTCAAGCCTTGGGACTGGAGGTGCCAATCTGGTAAGATATCCCTTTTGAGACAAGTCTATTCCCCAACATTGTTTGGCCTTTGGAAGAGGGGGCAGAGAATATTCTGAAGACACTTTGTTTCTGTAATGCTGCAGCTTGAGTTAGAGCAGCCCTCCCGACCCCCATAGCAGTGATGATCTCAGGGTAAAGAGAGGTTATTCAGTCTTAGCCTGGGGCACCCCCAAAGCAGAGCCTGAAGCCAAAGCTGGCATGCCAGGGGTTGGGAACGTGATCCCAGCAATTACTGGTCCATCTGAGCATAGTCTAGCATATGTCTCTATCTAGGTCTACCTTCCAACATGTTAATCCTCTCTTCAACTGTGTTCAATCTCATTTTAGAACTATCCATGTCATAATTTTGGTTATTGTGTTTTTCAGTTTTAGGACTCTATTTGATATTTTTAAAGCTTCTATTTCTATGGTACGACTTTTTGTTTTGTCATCCATTCTTTTGAATATAGTCATAGGCATTTTAAAATCTGTGCCGGATAATTTCTAACTGGATCACCTATGTGTCTCTTTCCCCTCTTCTATTTTTTCCATTGGTTCTATTTCTTCTTCTGTCTGGTAATCATTTGTTGGATATTGGATATTGTGCACTGATATTGCAGAGGTTCTGAATGACACTTCCTGATTCACTTTATCCTCTGGCAGGTAACTGGGAATCAGAGCTCCTCAACCCAATGTGAATTAATTTGACTTGAGATCTATTTGTAGTCTTTGTAAGATTCCATCCACAGCGGGTTTGCTCTCACTCTTAGAGTATAGATCATCAGGGGTCCCTACTGAGAACCTAAGGTCTGTTCTAGGACCTTCCCACCCCCATCCTTGGGAAGATATTGAATCCTAATTTTTGTTCCATAGACTGAGATACTCAAAAAACCTTTGTCCTGCCTCTCAGTCTCTTCCACTTGACTTCTTAATCTCTTCTTTACACAAATTTGACAGTGAAGTCCTCGGAGAATCAGTGCTGGGTGTCAGGCTCACTTCTCTCCCGGCTCTTAGCCCTCAAGTCCTGGCCACCTTGGAGAGACTTCCATTTGTACCTCCCCACCTCATGAAGTGGCCTTAAACCCTTCTGATTCTCTGCCTCTTAGCAGTACCCTCTCTGTCCCACTTCTTCACCTCTTGCCCCACACCAATACTCACAAATGCCCAGTGTGTAGAAAGTTGGGCTCAACTCCAAACTCAATAAGCTTCCCCTCTTTATAGGATATGGCTCCTCAAGTCCTAGCTGCTTGCCAGATCCCAGTGCCTATGAAGAGAAAATCTGCAAGGGATTGAGAGAGAGAGATAGAGAGAGAGAGAGAGAATCTGCATTTTGCCCGACTTTTCTAGTTGTTCTCATCAGTTGTGTTTGCCTGCTACAAGCTACTCCATCACAGCTGGAAAAGAATGTGCTGACTTTTATTAAAGATTTCCAGGGGCACCTGGATGGCTTAGTTGACTGAGCACCCAACTCTTGATTTCGACCCAGGTCATAATCTCGGGGTCATGAGATCGAGCCCCATGTCGGCTCAGTGGAGAGTCTGCTTGAGATTCTCCCTCTCCCTTTCCCTCCTCCCCTCCCCCCACTTGGACTCTCTCTCTCTCTTAAGTAAGTAAGTAAGTAAATAAATAAATAAATAAAATCTTTTAAAAAATAACAAAAATAAAAAGATTTCTAAAACACCACTTTACTGAGTTGGTTTCAGTGGCCTTCACTGTCCTTTCAAGTTCTCATCAGCTATGAATTCAAACACATTGTCCTCCCATTTCAGGCCCTTCTTAGCCTCACAGAAACCAGCCCCCAGTCACCATGAGTGGCATGCCAGGTTGCTGGGCTCCCCCAGGATGAAACCTCTTAGTCATCACTCAGAGCCCCAGATGGCCCTTTGCTCTGCGCACCCAACCTCTCCCTCTCCTTCACAGATGCCGTCTTGCACATCTCCTTATTTCTCGTCATTTGCAGAGTCATGCCATTAACACTTCTGAGTGACAGTCATCTCCCCACAAGGACAATCAGGGTCCCTTTACCCACCCAGTATTCCCCCTTTAACATCAAGCCTTCCCCAAACTGAGACACAGACACTGCTGACTTCTTCTGTTCTTTCCTTAGACACTTCAGGACAAGAAGATGGCTTCCATTGCCCTATTGGTGAGCAAATGAGCTTTCCAACTTTCATGGGGATTCCTTCATTACTCAAACCTGACTCATGGTTTCCCTTCCAGTCTCCCCCCCCCCCAGGTAACCCACCTAGCAGCATCCCTTCTTTTGACTTTCCACTTTAATCTTGCTCTTCTCCCTTGTAACCTGTTGTCCTGGAAAAGTATGGTTTTGGGAGTCAGGTAGACTAGAGTTTGCATCCTAGCTCCGTCATTTACTTGGAAACTCACCCAGTATTTTTGAGTTCACCACCATAGATGATAAAATGAAGATAGTTGATTCTGCCTCACATCAACGTTGTAGGAAATTAAATGATACCATCTGTCCAAAGCACCTAGCCAGAGCCTGATTACTTTCTTCCCTCTTCAAATGCTAAAACCCTGTTCATTTTGCCAGTATGCCCTCATCCCTCATGTCCTTCTTCTCTTCTTTCATTCCTTTCTTCCTATGACCCATTAGGATTTATGGGAAAGAAACCCGGGCTCTAGCCTCTTCTTTGCCGCTGACCTAGTAGCAGAACCTTGAGCAAATCACGAGCTCTTTCTGAGTTTCACCTATAAAAGAAGGCCCAGCAGGAGATGACCTTTAGGATCCTGTTCTGAAGCACTCTGTGAAGTAAAGCAGTTCTGGAAATCTGTCTCTTTTACAGAGACTTTTCAACTGTTGTAAATAGTGGCAATTCTTTCTCCTTTACCCACATTCCATTGCCTTGTTTGAACATGTCCCTTCTGTTTTATTTTTGCTCTTTACACTAAAAACATTTATCTGTAAGGATTTATGTCAGCATGACTGGGGGAAGGGTGGTGAAATGATTTCTGCACGTTGATAGGGAGAGTCTTAGCTCTGCAAGAACAAAAATGTTGCCCTCAAGGGGGAAAAGCTATCCTCTGTGGAGGTTGTGTCCTCTCCATCCCCACCCTCAAAAGATCCTGATGACAATGCTTGGCTGAGTTCATGACAAGCAACAATCAATCACTCTTCCTCCCTCCCTTCCTTCCTTCCTTCCTTTCTTCTTCCTTTCCTTCCTTCCTCAGCGTAGGCTCAGAAGAAATACACAAAAGCATTTTACCAGAATTCTTTTCAATCTCTAGATTCAATTCATTCTATTTACATGTTCATGCATTCTTTATTTAACAAATTGCTATTGAACATGTATTTTGTGTGAGACAGTGTGCTAAGTTTTATGATTGCAAACATGAATAAGACATAATTCTTGCCTTCCGGGAGCTCACTGTCTAGTTAACTAACTCATTTAACAACTATCTTATTATTATGTGTCACTCTGGGTTCTCTGGAAACATTCTGTGAGACAGATTTTGGAGTACAAGATGCTTATTAGGTATGGAAATCTGCTAAAGGAGGCAGGGGGAAAGCAGAAATAGTTGGAAGAAAAAGTCAACCATGATGCAGGCCTGTCAGGACCTTGGGCCCCACAGGAATCTCTGGAGTGGGGAATGTTCCTCGGTTATGCCACAGTGGCACAAATGCAGACCTTTAGACCCCTGAGTGCCAGTTTCCTGTAACAAAGCACAACAATAGAAATTTATTCCCTCACAGTCTTGGAGGCCTGAAGTCCAAATCAAGGTGTCTGCAGGGTAGACCTTGGGCCCCACAGGAATCTCTGGAGTGGGGAATGTTCCTCGGTTATGCCACAGTGGCACAAATGCAGACCTTTAGACCCCTGAGTGCCAGTTTCCTGTAACAAAGCACAACAATAGAAATTTATTCCCTCACAGTCTTGGAGGCCTGAAGTCCAAATCAAGGTGTCTGCAGGGTAGACCTTGGGCCCCACAGGAATCTCTGGAGTGGGGAATGTTCCTCGGTTATGCCACAGTGGCACAAATGCAGACCTTTAGACCCCTGAGTGCCAGTTTCCTGTAACAAAGCACAACAATAGAAATTTATTCCCTCACAGTCTTGGAGGCCTGAAGTCCAAATCAAGGTGTCTGCAGGGTAGACCTTGGGCCCCACAGGAATCTCTGGAGTGGGGAATGTTCCTCGGTTATGCCACAGTGGCACAAATGCAGACCTTTAGACCCCTGAGTGCCAGTTTCCTGTAACAAAGCACAACAATAGAAATTTATTCCCTCACAGTCTTGGAGGCCTGAAGTCCAAATCAAGGTGTCTGCAGGGTAGACCCCCACAAAAGGCGCCAGGGGAGATTCCTTCCTCATCTCTTCCAGCTCTTTATGGCTCCAGGCACTCCTTGATGTATGGCAGCAGCACCCCAGTCTCTGCCCCAGTCTCCACAGACCTTCTCCTCTGTGTGTCCAAGTCTCAAATCTCCCTCTGCCTTTCTTTTATAAGGACATCTATCACTGGATCTGAGGCCTTTTTTACCTCCAAAATGATCCCATCTTGAGAGTCTTCATTTAATTTGATTCACAAAGGCTCTTTTTTTCAACAAAGTTCTCATTCACAGGTTCACGGAGTTAGGACATGGACATATCTTTTGGGAATCACCACTCAACCCACTACACCTTGCCTCACTCAGTCACTGAATACAAACTGCCCCCAAAAGAGTACAACCCTCAAAGATGCCACCATCTGCAACTGAGGCAGACCCTGATGTTCCTGTCCATTGGCGGCTGTCTGCCAGCCATGTTCTCCACAGATGGGCAGCGAGTTCTTCCCTGAAGATGGTCTACATGGCACAATTTGTCTACTACATGCAGCTGAGCTCTATGCTAGGAATCAAGATGAAGCAGTGATAAAATCAGAGAGCCCCTGTCCTTTCCACTGGCAGTGCAGCAGGGAACACAGATACTAATCATATAACCCCACAACTCCAGGTGAAAGCACTTCAGTGGCTCATGCTACTAAGTAGAGTTACATGTTACCATCAGAATATGTGGAGGGGGGACCTGATGGTGCTTGATTTGGGAGTGAAGAACAATATTCAGGATCGAGAGAAGAGCTTAGGCTAAGTTGGGTCCTGAGCCTTCAAGAGTGAAAAAGAAGTCAATGAGGCTAGAGTCAGAGCGTGGAGAGGGGCAAGGTGTGGCATGAGATTGGGGAGGGAAGATGCCTTGGGCAATGTGAAAACTCTGACTTCTATCCTTCGAATACAACTGTATTGAAGAGTTTCAAGAAAGAGTATGCATGGCATGTTAAGAGTTGGGAAGTGACTAGACTAAGCTGTGTATAAAGGCGAGATGTATGATGCCATGATTGCAGGGCAGAGACAGATTTCAGGAGAGGCAGCCATGGCAGCAGACCAGCCAGGAGCTGATGGAACCTCAGCCCTGGGGAATGATAGTAGTGATGGAGAGAAACCAATGGATTCCAAGGAGATTTAATGGATATTTAACAGGATTTGGAGATGGACTGGGAGAGAAGTGAGGGAGGAAAAGATGTTTGGGATGAATGCTAGGTTTCTGCAAGTGGATAAGGAGTATGATCCTCATTGAAATAGGGAGCATTAGAAAGACCAGGTGTGAATGAGCATGGAGTGTTCAAGAAGCTGGGAGGAGTTTTTCCATGTGTGGTATTAAGGGAGACCAAGGGTTCAGAGAGAGGCTAAGCACTCTCTTGCCTCCCCTCCCCCTGCCCACTGCTGAGGGCAAACTGTTGCCTCTCCATTTTCATGCGCAAATCTTCCCCCTTTGAGGTTTATTCTTCCTATCCATGCAGTATTATTACCCTCCCTTATCATGGACAGGTCCTGAGTCATCTCTTGGTCTCTCCCCACATTTGGTGAGAATTTTGGCTTGTGGCCCAGACTTTCTACTTCATGTCAAACTGTCATTCTGGGTGACCTCTGTATTTAGGTAGTTGTCTGGATCTCACTGACTCTACTTTATCCTGGCTACTCACCCCTACTCACCTTGTCCTTTTTAGCCCCCAAACTGTATCATGTCGGATTTTCAATGTCATATCACATTGTCTGAATACAATCTTCTATCCTTCCAGATTGCTTGCAGTTTAATTCCATAACTGCTATTCTTGGTCCCTTCATTTTCTCCTGGTCAGCCAATCCTGGCCTCACTTCCTTTCCAGCTTACAAGGAGCGGGGTATCTCCACATTGCACTGCCCCATCTGAGCATAACCTTGAATTTTGTGTCTTAGTTTCCACATTCAACAGCATTCTCAATTTCCCTCCAATTTTGTCCTTCTTTATGTTAGGCAAAGCACAAACCAGGATTAATCCTGACTATGCCTCTTCCTCTACTTCTCCAAGAACGCACACACTACTGAAGAAAGTCATCAGGTTATATAGACTGGTCTCCAACCTCATCTTTGCCCTTGGGCCCCTGGAGAAGTCTGGGTGTGGGTCATGAGCAAGTAAGGTACTTGTGACATGTATGTGGATGAGATTGGCCAAGGAAAGTGGGAGACAGGATGGAAGAAATTAGACTGCAGTAGATCGAGGCATGCATGAATAATGAAGTGGAGACTAAGCAGGAATACTTATTCAGAAAACTTGATAGAAAAGGGAAGGAGAAAGATAGGGGAGTAGGTTTAGTATTTTAATTGTAGGATAGGAGAGATGAATGTGTATTTATATGTTCAGAGGAAAGGGCTAATTAAGAGGGAGAGGTTGAGGTTATTGGAGAGGGGGTGATTGCAACTAAATGTCCAGCAGGAAAAGGATAATGAAGCAAATTATGGACCTCAACTCAGTGGAGTGTTTTACACGTACGTACAGAAAGGAGATGCATAAAATTATTATGCTATATTACTATAAGTCCGTAAACAGTGTGTCCATCTGCATAAAGTTTGGACAGGAATAAAAAAATGAAGAGTTTTTATATCAGTGGAACAGATTCAAGGCTGGGTATTCAAGGCAAGAAATTCTAGCCCTATAATGTGGAGACAGATGAATCTGGGTTCATAGCTTGCTTTGCCTCTTGCTTTGTTAGTCATTTAAAGCATCTAAACCTTGTTTTTCTCAAATATGTAAAATAGGGATAATAATAAT
The DNA here is from genome assembly GCA_002007465.1 of Ailurus styani. Classification (NCBI taxonomy): domain Eukaryota; kingdom Metazoa; phylum Chordata; class Mammalia; order Carnivora; family Ailuridae; genus Ailurus; species Ailurus styani. Next base: position 328,981 of record LNAC01001037.1, on the reverse strand, counting down.
TCTTCTTTCATGGTTGTGAGGATTAAATGAGACAAAGCATGTCCTTATGGTATGTGGCATATAGTAAGTGCTTAGTAAATGTTACTGATTATTATCACTGTTGTTATTAGCTCTGCCAATGTTCTGAGTCAGATGCTCTGTCTTCAAATGTCCTCGCAGCAATTATAGGTTGGCACAGTGGAATGAGGAAAGGCTTTGGAATTGGACATATCCTATCCCTGATTTAGCAGAATAAATTTAAATGAGTTAGTTAACTTCTCAGATTCAATTTCCACAATTTAAAAAAAAAGAACATCTACCTTTTGGACCACCTGGGTGGCTCAGTTGGTAGATCGTCTGACTCTTGATTTCCGCTCATGTCCTTGTCTTAGAGTTGTGGGACTGAGCCCCATGTCAGGCTCTGGGCTCAGCAGGGCATCTGCTTGGAATTCTCTCTGTCTCTCTCTCTCCCCCTCTGCCTTTGCTCATGATTTCTCTCTCTAACATGAAAAAATAAAAAGTAAAATCTTTTTAAAAAAAGAATACCTACCTTTTAAAATGGAAATCAAAATTCTTACTATACTTTATAAGATCTGGGGCATGCTTGTCTCTCCATTTTCACCTTATATTTCTTCCCTGTTACCCTACACCCCAAACTGATTCCTCATTTCCTGCCATCTATTAGATTGCTTCAAGTTTACTTATTTTCTATCACTCTACTGATTTATAAACTATATGTTCTAATTCTATTATATTTTATGTGAATATGTTTTAACTACCATCAGTATCTCTTCATATAAGTCACTTGCCCAGTATTTTAATTTCACTGTTTTTATACCACACCTGATGAGCCATCATTATTTTTCCTGTTTAGTAGTCAATTCATGTATTTACCTACAGGCTTATCAATTTCTTGGCTCAACATTCCTTCTGATACTTTTCGATTTAGTTTCTTTTTTAATATATACACAATTTAATAGTTCTTCCAGTGAGTTTCTGTTCATGATAAATTCTTAGTTTTCATTTATCCAAAAATATCTTAATTTTGCTGCCATTATTGCATGATACTTTAACTGGGTATAGGATTCTAGGTTTATGATGTTAATCTCATCACTTTGAAGATAGTATTCTGTTGCCAATGGTTGGTGTTGTCAGTCCACATGCTATTTCTCTGAAGGTATCTTAGCTTTCTCTATGTTTAAAAACATTTCTCTATGTCTTTCTCTCTGGTTAAAAATATTTTTCTTCATCTTAAAAAGATTCTTTGCCTTTGTAGGTTAGTTAAATTGTGTCTGGGTGTGGGTCTTCTTCATCATGAGAGGTATTCAATATGCTCCCTGTATCTGAAGGTTCATTTCTTTAATGATTCTAGGAATTTGTCTTTGAACATTCTCTATTCCTTATTTTCTCAATTCTGTCATTAAAAAACCCATAATAGACATAACTTGGTATTCTTAGTCTATTCTCTATGTCTATTAATCTCATTTCCAATTATCCCTTTTTTTCTTTCTGAGCTCCATTTTCTTTCATTTTTTGACCTCATCTTTCAGTTTATTAATTCTCTCTTCAGCAGTCTCTAATCTACTTAATTCATTTTAATCTGAGTGACCGTATTTTTTTCTTCTAAAAATTTTATTTCATTCTTTTTTACAAGTTTATAGCTTTTAAAAGCATTTTTGGTCCAATTTTTGTCAATCTTCATTTTGTGTCTTTAATAATTTTAAATATATTTATCTTATGGGCCTTTTCATCTCATTCTGTTATTGAGTTCATAGGGGTCTAATTTTTTTAGGTCTGATTCTGTTTTTTTTTATGCTCCTGATGACTTGCTTCTTTCTGTGTTTGATAATGTTAAATTATGAATACATCCTGATAAGTCATTTATTTGTAGTTTTATTTGTGAGAATTTGTGGAAGCCTGGGTTACATCTATATTTATGTAGATGTGAAAGGAAGGGTCTCTGTCTCTCGAGGGAATTTCTGGTTTTACTCTTGCTTAAGATATCAACATAGGACCACCTTTTACACTAGTTCCTAAGATCATATATGTTGAAATCCAAAATTCTTGGAAGTTATGTAATTATAAAGTTTCAGGGAACTAACTTCCCTCCACCAGAATCCAGACTAAGACAAATAAGTGTTCTCAACTCCCTTTACTTGCTGGCAGCTGTTTTATGTTTGTTTGTTTGTTTGTTTGTTTGAAGTCTATCCTTTCACTAATACTGTGAGTGTCCTAGATTACATGAGGGTCTCAGTTTTAACTAACCACCTTTGGGGAAGTGCCAAATGTCTTCTTTCTTGAACCAGTGTAAGTATTTCAATATAAGCTCCATAAAGGCAAAGATAATGTATATTTTGCTTAACAGTAAACCGCAGGGCCCCACATAGTGCTTGATACATAGTAAGTCACAAATAAAGGTGTATGGAATGGATGAGTTGTGAGATTTAAATGAGAAATGGTACGGAATTAGCATATAATATGTGAACAGTTAATAGAAAGCATTTATTCATGGTGTCATTTACTTTCTTCTTCATTTATATGGATTCTTGCTTCTGAAAAAATTAAAAAGCTTCAATGGGACCACATTATCTTATTGTGAGCCTACAATTTCCCTACTATTCTCATAAGCCAGTTTAATTTAAAACAACCCCAGATATGGAGGTGTAAAGGCTCCTCCTCACACTTGGGTGCACTTATATTTTTTTGAAATGCATTGTGGGGAAGGTGTGGATGGAAGACGGAAGAGGGCACCTGATCCTACTGGACTAGCTTCTTTGACCTATAACCCAACATATTTTCTTCTGGTCTTTCTCTTCAATCAGTTGCCTTCTCCAGCACCCAGGTGGGCTCTTATTGGACTAGGACAGAACTAAGCACAAAAAGACCAAAGTTCTATCCAAGTTCTGTCACTGACAAGCTATGTGATCTTAGGCAGTTCACTTAACATTCTTCTATTTTGTTCCTAATAAAGAAAATTAAAAATTTGGGCCCCACTGAAAAATATTCCATCATATGAATAGTTTATAACCTACTATAAAATTGCTTGCCTGTCAGACTATCTTCAACCTTCCATCACTACCAAAGCAGGACGCTTTCTTTCTCCAGCTTGCTTGTCTACCTTCTGTCTTTCACTGTGCCAGTTGCTTCCTCCTTTCAATCCATACCTTCATCACTGGCTTATCCCTTATTATAACAGGTAAGCTGCTTGAAGGTGGAGTAGTATCTGTATAAAATCTACAGATTAATAAATGATTATCATTATTATAATAATAATTACACTTTATTTTTACCCTGATCCTTTGAGCTCAAATTAATCCTGCCCTACCTTCTTCAATCAACAAGTAAATAATTGCTTGGAATCTCCTAATAGAGGGATTTGTATTTTCCAAGTGTCTCACTCCCTGTGACACCTTGTCACTATCCTCTCCCGTTTACTGAGAAAATGACAGTGGCACAAATGAAGGAAAGTTTCTTTCAGAACCTTGTAGGGATTCAATAACTCCCCACTTCCTCTTGGATTACAATAGCAATGAGTGGCCTAGAAGGGGAATATAACTGAGGTTTGGTGGTGTTAGGGTTGGTTTTACTAGAATATCTTGGTGTCCTAAGGCAAGTCACTTCACGTCTCAGTCTCATTGTCTCTAGCTGTCATAAGAAGGGATTAGATGAGATGACTGGTAAGCAGGGACCTTAAAGTCACAGAGATCATGGTTCAAATCTGGGCTCTGCTGCATATCTTTGGAGTCATTAAACACAATGGTCCCCATTTCTTAATTGTCCAGCCTAGGTTAGCTATTATGCTCAACATTTCTATCTTAATTCACTCTACTTCATTTCCTGTCCCAACTAACTCAGTTATCTCACATCTTCACTCACTGTTTTCCTTTTTCACCTTTTTCTGCCTCCTAAGGCAGCTCTCGTTCTTCACATTCTTCATATTCTCATACCCCTTAGAATCACACAGACTCAGGCTTAAAGCTCACCAGGGCTTTCCATCCTTCCTCATATACCTAAGATCAGCACCAAGGAAACATATGCCTAATTAATAGTCTCGCCATCTCCACCACCACTACCACCACTCAGCCCTTGCTTACAATCCTCTGGTATGATAAGGAGTACACAACTGCTGAATCAGTCTTTGCCATTTTAGGTTACCTCTTTATTCATCTCATCTATTCCTTTCAACAGACTAGCTTTTTCCATGTGCTGAAAATATGGCCCTTTAATTTTTCATCTTATTACTTCACTCACAAGAGAGAAGAAAGCTTTAATTATCTGGATCTCAAACATACTAATCTTGGAGAAGATATTTGTTGGCCTTGTTCAGATGAAAACGTGATAACTCCCATAAAAGCCATATAAATAGGGCAAGGATGTAGTCACCAGGAGAAAGGGGATGAGCTTAGCTGATAGAGCAGAGTTTATTTTATAGGGTGTTGTTCTAAACACATACAAAAGGCAAAAATTTTTATATTTATATAAAGTTTTATATTTATAGCAGAGATCACCCTTGAAAATCCTGTGGGGATGCACTGTATTAGAGACTGAAATCCTGTGTCTCCATAAGTCCAAGGTCACCAGTGCCTCTTCCAGTGTTGGAACAGACTGCTGCTTCCTCACTAGAGGAGGCCTGTGGAGTATGTTTAGTGACCATGTGATACCAAAAGAGGCAAACACAAACAAACAAATAAATCTCTGAGCAGACATTCACATTCATCTCACTACGATTTTCTGTGTGGGGCCCATGTGTGCTGTTTGGTGCTACATGGAAATCACTCAGGATTGCTTGAGTACTTTTGAAATAACAATCGCTTACTCCCTCCCTCCTTCTTTCTCTCTTTTTAATATGGCCATTACAGCTGAGCTCATGCAAATTAAAACCACGGAGGTGGACTTTCCACCCTATTTCTACAAGCCCTTTTAAAGATCTTACAGCTTAATATAAAGGACAGACTGGTAATGGGCCATGAGGATAATTGCCATAATAGAGGCAAATAAAAGGTCATGAGGGTCCATTGAAGAAATACTTAATCCAGTATGGGACAGGTCATAAAACCTCACAAGATGGGATTACCAACTGGAAACCTGAAAAACAGAGAAAAGTTAGCCAGAGTGAGGAGAGAAAGATGATCCAGGCAGAAGTACAAAGGTTAGGAGGCAAGTTGGAGCATATCATCCTAGGTAAGGATAGGCTTTGAATACTGTGGATATATGACAGGGAGGCAGGGGACTGATAACCAAGGATAGCCTTGAATACTGTACTAGGGAGTTTGGAAATTATTCTGAAAGCCGTAGGGAGCCACTGAAGCCGAAGAGAAACATGATCAAGTTGTGTAGTACAAAGGAAATTCTCGATGTGCTTTGCAAGTGAGAGTGAAGAATAACAACGTATTAGAACACGGGATCAATTAAGAACATTCCAACAATGCAGGCAAGAGATGATAGGGGCCTAGACCATTGGCTGTGGAGGTTTAGTGGACAAGAGAAAGGAATTACTGGCACTCTCCCAAGTGTCTGGCTTGAACAATTCAGTGAATGGTGGTGCCATTTGCCTAGGTAAAGAATAATGAGAGTATCTTTCCATTTTTCAATTGGCTTTAAATTGACCTTCACATTTCCCATCCAGCCATCTCTTTGCTTCCTCTCTCTTCCCACTTCCAGACAATGAAGACCAGGATAGCAAAGCCTTTCCTATCTTCATTGTACAGGAGTCTAGACAAAAAGACCTCAGAAAGAACCTTCTAACTTCGAGACTTCTCATTTCTTAGTCCTTAAAATGGTGACTCAATGGAAATGGAGAGAAGGTGGGGCATAATGGAATACAGAAAAAGATCTATCCATGGGGGTAAAGAGTGATTTGGATGGCAGTTGAGAGACGACTGCGGTCCTCCCCTTTCCCTTGGTAACTCAAGTTCTGGGATGCCAACTTCCCTGCAGTTCCCAATCTCTCCATGTCAAAGCTTTCCTGGCAATGGCTCACCTTGTCTATGGTTGCCTCATCTTACTCAGAGCCTCGAAGCTCTATTTCATCTGACAGGAGATTGCCACACAAAGAGCCATTGAGAAAAGGAAATCTAACAGGTGAAACATTGAACATGATGGATTCCTTCTGACCCTCCCCTTTTTGGTTATAGACCAAAGGGCACACATGAATCCCAGGTCTTAGGATTAAGAGATTACCTTTTAAAAAAAGAAAGAAAAATAGATAGTGTTAATTAATTTTTATTTGAGGCCTCCACCCTTTTCCTGGTCTCTATTCTTCTTTTGTCTGGTCCCAAGGAAAACCTGTGGGAGAGGCCCAGCCTGTCAGCAGAGTTGGCTCTTCCACAGCAGGGGGACTGACTGTGGCCACTGTGAGCCTCCCTGCCCCGGCCAATCCTCTTCCCCTTCCAGCTCTTACACAACAGCCGAGCAGGCAGATGGAGAGTCCAGTTTGTGCTTTTCTTTCTGGGATCCCAGGCTCTTCAAAGAATCCCTTTGTTAGTTAATGTCAACCTTTCCCCAAAGGCCTGAAGTGGGAGCCAAGGAGGCTGAGCCCAGATGAGGTGGCAGCTTCTGTGAGGGGTGCCGGAAGGATGGGGATTTGCTGGTTGCCTCTGGGGTAACCCTGGCATCTGTGTGTTTTCCAGGGTGAGCGTGGTCTAGGACTTTTAAAGTCTTATAAGTCTCACCTACTAAAGGAAACCCTCCTAATTATCCCCATTCCTGCTCCAAGTGTCTCTTCGTTGGGCATTCTCTCAGGCTGGTCTGTGGATAATGCCTCTTCCTGAGGCATTTCACAGACACCGAATACTCACAAAAAAGTATATGTTTGGGACAGAGACAAATTCGAAGGCAAGACGCAATCAAAGTTTGTGCTCTTTCTACCACCTAAGTTGTCTGGCCCATTCAGTACTCTAGAATCAATTCTGTAGTTCCAGGGGCCTGGTGGAGAGGTTGAGTCCTTCTGTAGGACTTCTACCACTCCCTTGCAATGCAGTGCTCACTCATGGCCCAAAGTTGCTTAAATACAGTGGACTCTGTCTTTCTGGAATCCTGATCAGTTTAGGAGTATTTAAAAGGAGGCCCTCAGTGCTCTAGGCCATAGCACTCTTTTCCAACCAGGCCCTCTCAAGGACTCCTGACATGGTGACGTTTGGGTTTGGGTGCAAAAGAACCAGCCCCAAGAAAGATAGTGGGATAGGAAGCTTACATAGCTTGTATTATATTCTCCATCTCTGATGCGTTCTCACTGACGGAGCAAAGAAAGAGACAGCTAATGTTGGAGAGGCTGCATGGAGGAGCATTTCAGAGAATGAACTGGAAACCAGATGGTGCAAGTAGGCCCAAATGTTGGTGCTATTCATTCATTGGATGGACTTGGAAAAATCTACTTATCTCTCTCTAAACTTTATTTCTTCCTCCTTAAAATGGAATTTATAATATATCTACCTAAGTAAGCTGTCATGAGGATTAAATGCAGTAGTATAATTAGAAAGTACTTAGCATATAGTACTTCTTCAATAAGTGGTAGGTGGTATAATGAAAGAATTCTGTACTGACCAGCCTGGGCTTAAATCTGAATTCTCTCTTTTGGTTCTATGAACTTGATCAAGTCACTTGAGCTCTTTGGAACTCAGTATCCTCTCCTTTAATGAGAGATTGGACTGGTGACCTCCAAGTTCCCTCCCAGTATAAAATTCTTTGATTTTGTGTGTCTACCTGCCTGATATCCATGTTTGACTCCCAACTCACCTATAAGCCTCTCAATGGCAGGGACCATTTCTCTTTTAACCCTAGAGCCAAGAGTGAAAGCAAGGCTTAGTGGAGATTTGCACTGTAGACACAGCTTTGAGATATTCAGCTTTGTCTGTATATTAGGAACATCCGCTTGATCACAAGGCCTGGCGGATCCCGCCTTCAAAACACTTCATGGTTTCATTCCCTACTTTCCATTCCTTACTGCTGCCCCCCAGTGACCTGCCTGAAGGTGCCAAGGTTTCACAGGTCTGTGAATACAAGTGGGACCACATACACAAACACACTGCTCTTCTCAGATCTGAATGCCTACCTGCCACAAAAAAATACAGCCCTTCTAGAACTTTCCTTGAGTGTCTGGGATTCTTCAGGTTTGTCATGAATGCTCATAACATATGTGGTCTTTTGACCAATATCTACACACACACACACACACACACACACACACACACACACACACACACACGTGCACCTCCACCAGGTCTTTCAGCAACACTTTCTGTAGGATGCCCATGTTTGACCTGTACTGGGTTCTACACCAGTCAGGGAGAAGTCTCCCTGCCTGCTGTGCTGTAACTTGGTCAGAGCTTCGACCTCGGGGTCCACAAAGATCTTTGTAAAATTGGCTCCTTTATCCTTTAGCTCTGTTACTTTCTCCCCAGAGTCTCCAAACCAGTCTAACAGTCTAAAAACTCTTCTTTCCGCAAACCTCTGGATGACTTTTTCTTAAGGGGAAAAGAGTCCTATGCACATTGGTACATTCAGTCAAGAACCTGGGGTAGGCAGGTGAGATCTAACATCATTTCTCAGAAGCATCCAAGTCCACTGTGGTCAAGCAAAGATGTCCCGTTAGAGTAGCTGAACTGCCATTATCTTCTGCTTGAATTATTGATTACCAAATTCTCCTGGTCATCAGTCTCTCTTTCTTCCAGTACACCACCCATACTGCTTCCAGAGCGTGGAAGCTTCTAATCCAGCAACAATTGACCATTGTTCACAGAACAAAGAATATGTTTTTCAATGACCTGCCGAATCTAATGATTGGCCCTACTGCCAATACCACCTCCTTTGCACCCCAGAATCCAGCCACTCGATTCTCTTTCCAATTTCCTATATAAGCCAGGTGTTGTTGTCTCTTGATCTTTTGTTGACTCTGTTTTTTGCTTGAACTCCTCTCCCAACTAACCATTCATTTACTCTCTAGTTGACTAAATCTTACTGAAATCTCAATGTCTGGCTTATATAGCATTGTGAAGAAACTCCAGTTTCCTCTTTCCCCTCCTGCTCCAGAATTCTTGGAAAGGGTTGGGGCTTAGAATTGGAGAATCCCACGTTCATATCCCAGTTCTGTTTCCTAACTATGGGAAATATTTAGCAAGTTATAAACTCTACAGTCTTCACTTTCTCATCTGCAAAATGAGGATAATAACCCTTTCTTCCTGGGAATATTTTACAGATTAAATGAGATAATGTATGTGAAGTGCCTGGCAAAAATTCTTATGACTAGCATTTATGAGTTACCTTCTCTGAGCTTCAGATCCTCATCAACTAAAGTGCAACTAAAATACCAAAAGTGAACATATTTTTCTAAAGAGATCTATCAAGTGCTAAATGCAATTCACTAATTTCAGTATTTTTGACTTACAGCTATAGGTGGTTTATAGCTATAGGTTTATCCTTACCTGCCTGTATTCTTGTGGTTTGCTGAATGATGCATACTTGGTTCTGCAGTTAAGTGTTGTTCCTGGGTTTTTCCTTTGTGTTCTACAGTTTCATCTACTTTGGGGGACAGATTAGAAGGTATTCAAACAATGGTGTCATCACTGCCATTTTCCGCATTACAATGACACTCCATTTTTTTCAGCTTTATTGAGGTGTAATTGACAAATAAAATTATAAGAAATTTAAAACATACATCATGGTGATAGGCTATACATATTTATATTGTGAAAAATTCCCACCCTCCCACATCCCTCACCTCACTTATTTTATCTTTTTTCTTTTTCTTTTTTGTGAGAACATTTAACATTTACGTCCTACTTTCTCGGCAAATTGTAATTAAAATGCAGTGTTGTTAACTACAGTCAACATATTTTACATTAGATCTTCAGACCTTATTCATCTTGTAAGTGGAAGGTTGTACCCTACCTTTTACTAACCTCTCCCCACTCCACCACCTCTCAACCTCTGGAAACCACTGCTCTACTCTGTCTCTACAACTTTGATTCTTAGAAATTCCACATTGAATTTATAGCAGGCAGTATTTGCCTTTCTCTCTCTGGCTTATTTCACTTAGCAAAATGCCCTGAAGTTCCATCCACGTTGTCACAAATGGCAAGATTTCCTTCTTTCTTTTGTCTGAGTAATATCCCGTTGTGTCTATCTTATTTATCCATTCATCTACCGATCTATTCTTTGCTATTATAAATGCAAATAATTCTGCAATAGACACGGGAGTGCAACCATCTCTTTGATATCCTATTTTAATTTCTTTTAGATGTATACCCAGAAATGGAATTGCTGAATCCTATGGTAGTTCTATTTTTTTCACTTTTTAAAAAATATCCATTCAATTAGCCAGCATTCATTACATACTTAGTTTCAAATACAGTGTTCAATAATTTATTAGTTACATATAACACCCAGTGCTCATCACATCACATGCCCACCTTAATGCCTATCCCCTAGTAACCTAGCCCCCCACCCTGGTAGTTTTATTTTTAATGTTTTCAGGAACTGTTATACTGTTTTCTATAGTGGTTGCACCGATTTACATTCCCACCAATAATGCACAATTGTTCCCTTTGCTCCACATCAACACTTAGATCTTGTCTTTTTGACGACAGCCATTCTAACTGCTATGAGGTAATATCTCATTGTGGTTTTGATTTGCATTTCCCTGATGATTAGTGATGCTGAACACCTTTTTGTGTACCTGTTGGCCATCTGTATGTCTTCTTTGGAAAAACGTCTATTTGGATCCTCTGCCTATCTTTTAACAGATCATTTGCTTGCTAAAAGTTGTTTGAGTTCCTATATATTTTAGATATTAACACCTTACCAGACACATGATTTGCAAGTATTTTCTTTCATTTAGTAAGCTGCCTGTTCCTTTTGTTGCTATTGACCCACTACTAATATCACACTTAATGGTAAAATATTGAACACTTTACCCTTAAGATTAAACAAGAGGAGGATGCCTACTTGTATCACTTCTATTCAACATTGTTTGGAAATCCTAGCCAATGTAATAAGGCAAGAAATTAACAGGTATAGATTAGAAAATAAGAAATAGAGTGGTCTCTATTTGCAAATGAAAATTGTTTATATAGAAAATTCTAACAAATCTAGCAAAAAAAGAGAGGACACCTTAGTAGAACTAACAAGTAAATTTTCAGGATACGAGAAAAATATATAAAGAGCCGTTGTGTTTTTATATGTTACAAGCAAAAACTGGACAGTGAATTTTTAAAATACCATTTATAATAATGTAAAAAATCACGAGTATTTAGGCATAAATTTAACAAAGAGCATTCCAAACCTATTAAATGAATATTACATAACACTGCTGAGAGAAATTTTATAAGACCTATACAAATGGAGAGATATACCATGTTTACAGACCAGTGGAGTCAGTACTGTTGAAATAACAATACTCTCTAGATTGATCTGTAGATTTAATGCAACCAAAATTGGTGCATGGCCTTTGTATACACCAAGCAGCTGCTTCTAAAAACTAATGTGATAATGCAATAGACCTAAAACATCCAAAAGAATCCTATAAAAGAATGACCCTAGAGAAATAAAAATGTGTTCACACTAGAACCTTTACTATTCTAGCAGCTATATTTATAATTGCCCCTGAAATGGAAATAATCCAAGTGTTCTTTAATGAGTGAATGGATAAACAAACTGTGATGTATTCATAAAATGGAATATTATCCAACAAATAAATGTTATTGATACATGTAACACCTTGGTTGAATTTCAGAGGCATTTTACTGAATGAAAGGAGTCTGCCTTAAATGTTTACACATATTATATGATTCCGTTTATATGACATTTTCTAAAAGACAAAGCTATAATGACAAACACTATATCAGTGGTTGTCAGGGTTTAGGAGCAGGGAAAGGGTGCCAGTGTTCTGTATTCTGAGTGTGGCAATGGTTACATAGATTTATATATGTGTTAAAATTAATAGAGTGATATAGTTTTAAATTTGCTTTTACTAGATGCTCATTTTAAAAATCAAATTTAAAAAAGAGGAACAAAGTTAGAAGACAAAATATCTAACTTCAGAACATATTATAAATTGTAATGATCAAGACTAGTGCTACTGGCATGAGGATAAACAAGTAGATCTATAAAATGATACAGAGACCCACATTTATACAGCAATCTGATTTTTCAAAAAGATGTAAAGTCAAGCCAATGGGAAAGGAAAGTCTTTTCTACAAATGATGCTGGAACAACTTCATATCCCATATAGAAAATGATGAACTCCACGGGCGCCTGGGTGGCTCAGTGGGTTAAAGCCTCTGCCTTCGGCTCAGGTCATGATCTCAGGGTCCTGGGATCGAGGCCCACATCGGGCTCTCTGCTCAGCAGGGAGCCTGCTTCCTCCTCTCTCTCTGCCTGCCTGTCTGCCTACTTGTAATCTCTGTCAAAATAAATAAATAAAATCTTTAAAAAAAAAGAAAATGATGAACTCATACTGCATTTCCTACACAACAATTAATTCAAAATGAATTAGAGATCTAAACATAAAAAGCTGAAACTATAAAACTACCAGAAGAAAACTTCAGAGGCTATCACTATGACCAAAAGGTAGATGGAGATTTCTTCAGCAAGACTCAAGAAGAATAACCATAAAAGAAATACTTGAGGGATGCCTAGGTGGCTCAGTTGGTTAAGTCTTTGGCTCAGGTCATGATCCCAGAGTCCTGGGATTGAGTCCCGCATCAGGCTCCTTGCTCGCCAGGGAGCCTGCCTCTCCCTCTGCCTCTGCCTGCCACTCTGCCTGCTTGTGCTCTCTCTCTCACTCTCTCTCTGATAAATAAATAAATAAAATCTTAAAAAAAGAAGAAATACTTGATAAACTAGAGTCACCAAAATTAAACACTTCCCTCAACAAAAGAAACCATGTAGAAAATTAATAAGCCAGCCACAGGCCAGGAGGAAATGTTTGTAAGGAACATGTGTCAGACTTAAGAATTAAATTATACCCAGGATCTCTCTTTAATGGTGGAGAATCTCTCAGAGACCCAGCGAATGTTCCCACTGTAAGCCCAGTTTGTATAGAAGGCCTGAAAAATGGTATGAAGTGCTTACAGAACCCAGAACATATCCTGAAATTTCCTTCTTGCCTAACCCCTGCTGTGTATTTGTTTTCTGAGAATTATTCTCTCTCTCTCTCTCTCTCTCTCTTTTTCTCTCTTACTGGGAACACCATAAACGCTACACCCTTCCATGGAGGGGCCTGATTAAAATGCATACCAGAAGGTTTGTTGCATCAGTCAGGTCTGTGTTTGCAAACAACAGCGACCAGCCTGGCTAGTTCATTAAAAAAAAAAAAAAGAATGTGTGGAATTGTTAAGGGGTATTATGAGCTCACTGATTTTCCAGGGGAGCCAGAGAAGCAGAATCTGAGGCTGGGCAGCAACCACACTCAAGGGTTTCTCTAGCAAAAACATCTCCACAAATGCTGCGAGGCACCTATAATGCCTGGAACTGGTTGCCAGAAGTTCTACCACTGTCACCCGTGAAGACTCAGCCTTCTTCACCCAACATGCTCCCCCACATATAGCCACCTCCTCACATGGCCTAGTGCTGAATTTCAGGAGAATCTATCTGACTAAGAGAACCTTGATCGCATTTTTGCACTTTAGTTGGCTTCTTCCTTAGAATAGGAGGTCTTAAAATGTAGGCAATTAGAGGGCACCTGGCTGACTTAGTGGGAAGAGCATGTGACTCTTGATCTCAGGGTCTTAAGTTCAAGCCCTACATTGGAACTAGAGCCTACAATTAATTAATTAATTAATAGGAAATTAGCAAAACTTTAGAATGATATTAAAAAATGCTAGCTGCCGAGATAATCTTCTCTACACATACCAAACAGGTGAGTTAAATGGGGGACATGATGGGAATCACTACATCTGCATCTTTTAAGTCTTTAAAGTTACACAGATCTCCGTAATTTCCTTAGGACTTGTAGTATTGCTTTAGTTTCCAACTGTGAGAACTGGGAATTTGGTGAGCGTCCAGAAGCTCTATTGTAGTTGCTAGAGACACACCTCTGTTCATCAGATCTAGGATTTTTTTAAAAATCTCTTCTAGAGTTGAAATAAAACACTAATAAACTGACCAACTATTTCATTCCTTGAGACCATATGAGCAATTAGTAATGCTAATGATCATTCTAGTTACCATGTTAGCCCTGCTAAATTATGGTGGTTATTATGATGAACATTCATTTCACCCTCATTCTTGTACAACAGAAGCTGGAAAACTGAAAGCCACATTTCGTGGACACCCTTGCAGCTGTGACTTTGGATGGAATTTAGGTTTCATCAACCCGATGTTTTTTGCATAAGATTTGGAAGGCCGAATTGAGGAAGAAACCATGCTTTTGCTGCTTCTGTTGGTTCTCCTAGCAAGCATAGTTGCATAGCCTGTGTATGGCTGTATTGAGTTTTTCTTTGTCAGGGTTGGCTGGATTCCCAGTATCCAGTCCTTAAATTAATGGGTGTTAAGAGGCGGGATAGGGGGAGCATTTATGTTTTGCTAGTATGGGTCTAGTGGACATCATTTCACTCTGGATTTAGCTATTACATGATGGTGGCTTATTATTCTATGGATGGTGGGTATGGTGGTATATTTCTAGAGCTATCATTTATAGTAGTGATTCTTGATTCTCTATCTTCCTGATTCTTGAAAACGTAGAAGCTTAACTGACTGGCAATATTGCTCTAAAGGTCAATCCCTCAGCCCTTCTAAGGATTTTTTGTAAGCACTAAATCGCTGTACTTAATCTCTTTCTGGTAGAGTGGTTCCTGTGACTTCTCACTGAGACTTTTTTAATATAGACATCGATGAAGTTCCCTTTACATACTGCTTTAGCTGCATCCCACAAAATTTGATACACTGTATTTTTATTCAATTCAAAATACTTTCTAACTTCCCTTGTACTTTGTTTTTTTAACCCATGGGTTATTTAGTTGTGGGTTAGTTTCTAAATATTTGGAAATTCTCCTAGTGTCTTTTTGTTATTGATATCTAATTTAATTCCATTGTAGAGACAGAAAAAATTTGATTTGAATCCTTTAAAATTTATTGAGATTTGTTTTATAACCTAGAATATGCTTTATCTTGGTAAAGGAGTTGTTGTATACCTTTACTGATTTTCTGTCTACTTCTTCTATCAATTATTGAAGGAGGCATCCCCAACCATAATTGTGGATTTGTCTATCTCCCCTTGCAGTTCTCTCAGTTTTTGCTTCATATATTTTTAAAGATTTTATTTATTCATTTGGGAGAGAGAGTGCATGGGGGGAGGGGCAGAGGGAGCCTGCCAAGGGGCTCGATCCCAGGACCCCAGGGTCATGACCTGAGCTGAAGACAGATACTTAACTGACTGAGTGACCCAGGTGCACCTGCTTCATATATTTTAAAGCCATGTTTTTAGGTGCATGAACCTTGAAGATTGTCACATCCTCTAAAAAAATGACCCTTTTACCACTCTGAGCATACTTTCTTTTTATCCCTGATAATATTCTTTGTCTTGAAATCTACTTCATCTGATATTAAAATACCCACTACAGCTTTCTTTTAACTAGTGTTAGCATGGTATATCTTTATCCATCCTTTTACCTTTTTTTCCTTTAAAAATTTTATTTCTTTAAAATAGAGTGTGAGAAAGAGTATGAGCACAGAGGAGGGGCAGAGGAAGAGGGAGAAGCAGGCTCCTTGCTGAACAGGGAGCCTGATTATGGGGCTGGATCCCAAGACTCTGAGATTATGACCTGAGCTGAAGGCAGTGGCTTAATCAACTGAGACACCCAGGCATCTCCCCCCACCTTTTTACCTTTAACATAAGTGTGTCTTTATATTTGAAGTGGGTTTCTTGAAGGCAGCATATAGTTGGATCTTGGTATTTTATCCAATCTTACAATCTCTGCTTTCTAATTAGAGTGTTGTGACCATTTACATTTAATTGAATCTTTCATCTTACTATTTGTTTTCTATTTGTTCAACCTGTTCTCTGGTTCATTTCTCCTCTTTTGATATCAATTTTAGATTGAGTATCTTTATAATTTCATTTGAGTCATCTATAATGATAAAGGGATCAATTAAACAGAAGACATGAGAATCCTACATGTTCATATGCCTAGCAACATAAATGATCTCTCTCTCTCTCTCTATATATATATAGATAGATATTGATATATAAAATCCTTCAATGTACACATATAGATATAGATATAGATATCTATGTTATATATATATCTATATTAATATCTTAAGGTTGCTTTCAGATTTATAGTATATATAGTATATATAGTATATATCTTTAAGTTATCACAGTCTATCTTTAATATTATACTACTTCACATAAAGTATAGGAACTTACTATATGATGATATACTTCTATTTCTTTCCTCTTGGCCCTTGTACTATTGTTGTCATACATTTTTCCTCTTCTATATGTTGTAAATTCCACAATGCGTTGTTACTATTTTTGCTTGGGTAGTTACTTTTATTTGTTTTTTAAAGATTTTATTTATTTTGAGAGAGAGAGAGAGTGTGAGAAGGGGGGAGAGGCAGGGGCAGAGGGAGAGAGAGAATCTCAAGCAGACTCCAAACTGAGTGCAGAGCCCCACAAAGGGCTGGATCTTATGACCCTGAGATGATGACCTGAGCAAAAATCAAGAGTTGGACGCTTAAACTACTGAGCCACCCAGGTGTCCCACTTAGTCAGTTACTTTTAAAAAATGTTTTTTTTTTAAAAAGAAAAATGTATTGCATATTTATCTATGTAGTTACCATTTATAGTCCTCTTTAATCATTTGTGTAGATTCAGATTTTCACCTGGTATCCATATTTTCATTTATATACATACAATAAATTCCATAATACACTGTGATTAATTCTATTGGCACTATCAATTATCTTTTCAGAAAGTTAAATAATAGACAAAAATATTTGTTATTGATTCATGTAGCTATCATTTAACTCATTTGTTTAGATCCTAATTTCCAAAAGCCTTCATTTTCCTTCTGCCTGGAGGACTTTCTTTAACATATATTGTATGATAAGTTTCTATCTTACAATGATAAATTGTGATAAACTCTTTCAGCTTTTGGATGTCTTAAAGAGTCTATTTCATTTTCATTTTTGGAGAACTGCTGGTTATAGAATTCTAGAATGAATTTTTTTTCCTTTTCAGTATTTCAATAATGTTACTCCACTGTCTTTGGCTTGCATTCTTTATGACAAGAAATTTGCAGTCATTGTCATTTTGTTCTTCTGTACATGATTTTTTTTTCTGGCTCCCTTTAAGATTTTCTCTTTATCACATGTTTTAAGTAAGTGATTAATTATGATATGCTTTGGAATAGTTTTCTTTATGTCTCTTTTGAGACATAAGAGAAAATATCTTAATATTTTATAAATATTTTATAATAAATAAATCTTTATTTAAAGATTTATTTATTGAACTTGGAGCACCTGAGTGGCTTGGAAGGTTGGGTGTCCAACTCTTGATTTCGGCTCAGGTCATGATCTCATGGTTGTGGAACTGGGCCCTGTGTTGAGCGTGGAGCCTGCTTGGGATTCTCCCTTTGCCCCTCCCCCATTTCTCTCTCTCAAAAAAAATTTATTTAACTTGGATGGATCTGCGGACTTAAAGTTTTCATCAAATTTGGAAAGTATCCAGCCATTATTTCTTCAAATATTTTTTCTCCCACCCACCCTTTCTTTCCTTCTGGGGCTCTAATTACCTGTATATTGTGCTGCTTGAAATTTTCCTACAGTTCACTGAAGATCTATGGGTTTGTTTAATCTTTTTCCTCTAAATGTTTCATTTTGGATAGTTTCTATTCTAAATGTTTACTAATCTTTTCTTATGTAATACCTAATCTGTTGTTAATCTGATCCAGCAAATTTTTCATCTCAGACATTATAACTGTTATAATGACTGTTTTAATAACTTTGTTTTCTAGGGGTGCCTGGGTGGCTCATTCAGTTAAATATCTGACTCTTAATTTCAGCTCAGGTCATCATCTCAGGGTCATGAGATCCAGTCACATGTCTGGTTCCATGCTTATCACAGAGTCTGCTTGACATTCCCTCCTCTCCCTCTGCCCCAACCCCTGCTTGTGCTCTCTCTCTCTCTAAAATAAATAAATAAAATCTTAAAAAAAAAAACCCCAAATCTTGTTTTCTAATTCCATCATCTGTGCCATTTCTGAGTCAGTTTCATTCAATTAACTCACCTTTCCTCATTATAGGCTATATTTTCCTGCTTATCTGTAGGTCTATAAGTTTTGATTAGATGCTAGACATCACATATTTTACTATGTTTGCTGCTAAATATTTTATACTTCTATAAATATTCTGTAGCTTTGTTTTGCAATCCAGTTAATTTACTTGGAAACAGTCTCATCCTTTCTAGTCTTGTGTTTATGTTTACTTTGTTGGTGTCAGAGCAGCATTTAGGACTAACAGTTCCCCACTACCCAAGCAAAAACCTTCTGAAGACTCCATTTGATGCCTCATGAATTATGAAGTTCTGTTCTCTAACAGGTGAGAACAGGAACTATTCTCAGGCCTGTGTGAACTCCAACTGTCTTCATTCTAATTCTTTAATGTGGTTCTTTCCCTGTCCTAGGGTAGTTTCCTCTCATGCATTCACTTATTTTTACTCTTATTTACCTCCGGGTGATCTTCTACAGTCCTGCAGAACTTTCTCTCCATGCAAGTGTTTCCTCTTGGTCCTTTGCTCTGCAAATTCTAACCATTTTGTACTTCCTACACTCCCAGCTTTGCCTCCTCTATTCAGGGACATTACAGATTCTGTCTGGGTCTCCCTCACTGCATCAAAGGAGAGTTCCCCAGGAATTGTCTCCAGAATGTAAATTGGTGCCATCATAAGATTTCCTTCATTTATTTCTTATTTCTCAGGGATAATGTGTCTTTATTGTCTTATTTTTAATTTGTAAACCATTGTTTCTTATATTTTCTCTCATTTTTTGATATTTTAGGTGGGAGGCCAAATCTGGTTCTAGCTCTTTCATCTTGGTCAGGAGACAAAGTCCTTGTTATCTACTATTGAACCTTCACTAATATATACAGTAAACTTGCCCTGCCTCATTTTGGGTAAATTCTGCTACCTCTGCTCCTATACTACTCTATAATTTTCATTCAATCAAAGAGATGATTTTAATAGAAATATCTTCCATATATATCCCCAGCCTGCAGAAAACAGTGGTGACAATACAACACCAATCCATTGGTGATCTCTTCACTAATGTTATATCTCAGGGCCTTAGAGAATGGAGTGTCTTCTGGGTTCTTTCAAGGACATAGTTAAGGGTAAGCGAATGGGTCACATACGATAAATCCACTCCAAGATTCTTTCTGTAATCTTGAGAATCCTTGCTCCCTACATTTTCCCTACTGATGTCTAACATTTCAAGTTTTATTTGGCATAAATTATTGCTGAGACTAAATCTTAACCAGCTAAATGAGAAACCATTAAAGTTACTCTCAATCACCTGAGTCAACACATTCAATTCAAAATCTCCACTAAGTGAACCCATACTAACCAGCTTATCCCTATCTAAGTTTACTTTTCTACTCTTACCTCATCCAGCCTCTTATAATCTATTACCATATATATTTCCCAGTTGTTTTTTAAGGAAACACTTTTGTATTTCTTAACAAACTCTTATTTTTTTTTATTAACATGTAATGTATTATTTGTTTCAAGGATACAGGTCTGTGATTCATCAGTCTTACACAATTCACAGTACTCACCATAGCACATATCCTTCCCAATGTCTATCACCCAGCCACCCTCCCACCCTCTTCTCCCAGCAACTCTCAGTTTGTTTCCTGAGATTAAGAGCCTCTTATGGTTTGTCTTCCTCTCTGGTTTTGTCTTGTTTCAACTTTTCCTCGCTTCCCCTATGATCCTCTGTCTTATTTATCAAATTACTCATATCAGTTGGATCATATGATAATTATCTTTCTCTGATTGACTTATTTTGTTTAGCATAACACTTTCTAGTTCCATCCATGTCATTGCAAACGGCAAGATTTTGGTTTTTTGATGGCTGCATTGTATTCCATTTTATATATACACCACATTTTCTTTATCCATTTATCTGTTGATGGACATCTAGGCTTTTTCCATAGTTTGGCTATTGTGGACATTGCTGCTATAAACATTGGTATTCCCCCGTTTTTAACCATAGAAATTAGGAAAATCTTATCATTATTGGTGTCACTTCCACCAATTGACTTTGTTATCTACTATTGAACCTGGTATACATCCAAAGATTTGACTTTAGTTTTAGATTTGAAGGCAGCGCGAGGTGGTTAGCATTGCCCATGAAGACAAAGTGTTACCCCTAGAGTAGCATCATGCAGAAACAACAGACTGAATGAGGAAGGGAGAAAGTCCTCTCCTCCTGAGATTTTGGGGACTGTGATGCCTTAAACGTCCCCATACCAGGTCTTCATGCCTCACTCTTTCCCAGTCAGTGTCCTCACTTCCACATAAGAATCCTCTTAAAGCAATGAGTTCAACCTATTTTAGAAATCGGTGTCCCATTGTTAATTTTATTTTCAGTTACTTCAGCCCTGTGGCTGTTAAGAGATAGCATAGAAGATACCCGATTACAGGATAGTCTTCTATGCTAAAAATTTTAACTTTTGACTTAACATGTTCTTTCTTTAAAACCTTCAACAGAGTTAAAAGCAGCAAGCTCAGCCCATAGTACTTTCATTCCTCAGGCCCTCCAACTTGGAGGCCACGAATGCCTTGGGTCAGTAGGTCATACGGTAATCTATGTAATTGTTTCATCACTGTCCTTGGTGGGCTACCTGAATCCTCTCCTCTGACACCAGCTAAACAATCACTGTCTTGCCATCAAAATCCAACCACTTCAGATAGCTAACCATCAGGTTCCCATTTCCTTGAACATTTATCCCTGGTAACCATTCCAAGTACCAATCAGTGCATCTTCCAGGGTCTTTAAATGCAAAGAGTAGAAGCTATTCTGACACTTAAAGCTAAGAAAAAGTTTTAAGGCTATTAGATAACTCATCAAATCTCCTGGAGGCCAAGAGAGCTAGACTCTGAAGGTAAGCAGTCAAAACAATGTCCATCCACATAATCTCACAACAGTTTACAACCAGAAACTTCAGCACTTCCAAAGATCTGGAGACTTCTGCTACTACACCTGCTTGAGGAGTGATCACTCATGTGTGGCTGTCTCCTCATATTTCTGACTTCTGAATCCAAGCCTTGTGAGGATGTGCCTGATTGCCAGAACCTAGATCATATGTCTGCACCATAAATTGGTGAGATCTCTGGTTGTGAATTTTCTGGTTTCTACCTTGGGAAGAAGGGATTCATAATATGGTAACTTACCAAAACGTAAGGCAGAATTGAGAGTTGCAGGATGACCACAAATAATTAATGTCCTTTACACAATATTGTAATTTATAATCATTGGTGCCCATAATACACAATTATGAGTTAATATATGCAGACATGCAATTTCAGTTGCTCAAAGATCTCTGAGATTTAGGGTTCAGTCAAAGCCTCGATCTAGATTGTGTATCCATGGACTACTTTCCTCCACTAAAATGGAAGCGTGGGTGATATAGAAAGCAGCCAAATCAGCCCACAGTGCAATCTTGCTTAAGACAAGAAAGCTAGCTCTAGTGCCAAGAATGCCTCTCGGTCCTGGAAATCCCATCCCTCTATCACCATGCAATATGCTTCAGTGACCCTTGCTGCAATCCTGCACACTGGTTCCTCTATTTATAAAGCAGAATTTCTGGGTAGAAGAGCCTTGGTGAATGTCAGGTTGCCTCTGTGCCAAGATGGGATTAGGGTTCTCTGCATCTTGGTCACACCGATCACTCCCAGAAGAGACATAGGCTGTGGCTAAAATTAAGTGTTCAGCCCCACCTGAGCCCCAGTAGCCAGCCCATCATGTCAACTTTTGGAACAGCTAATGTTCCCTGCCTCTTCTGAGGATCAGGTGGCTGGGGGATGGCCAGGGCTCTTCTGTATGGTGATGTGGACTCCAAGGTTTGCAGCGGAGGCAAGATCACCTGGGATTAAAGAATTGCCACCTCTTTAAATCTGATCTCTCTCAGAATTATTAGTAGGCTGTTCTTTGGCCCCATTTCTCTATCAGCATTCATTCGGGACAATAATTTGATCCCAAGAAATAGATCTCTGGGTTCAGGGGATCTTTTCAAGCCAGAAGGGCTATGTGGGGAGATCATCGTTAAGCAGACACATTCATCAAAAACCTGATTTCCAGCTGCTCTCCCGGACTCTGCAGAAAGAGAAGAGGTACATCCTCTGATTTGGGGAGCATAAAACTCAGCACAGACATGGGGGCTCAGATGGCTCTGTAAAGGGTGGACACTTGACAAAGAAGAGCAGGGAGCAGCTGACTCATAGCCAGACCACAAACTATGGGGCTGACGTCAAACCCACTGTCCTTCACCTCCACGCAGCTCCTCGTGACCTCACCCGGAGCTCTGTGAGCAGCCTCCTCACTGGTTCCTCTCCCTTCAACAGCTCCCTTCCTCCACTCACTCTGAGTTCCCGGAACTCCCGGAAGCCTCCAGGGGCGCCCCCTGCTCCCACAAGCCCTTCTCAATCATTCTGTCAAAGAAATTTACAGCTTTCCACATTGTGGAAGTTGTACTGTACAATCTGCTGAAAATAGCCCAAAGCCACTTCATATTCAGGAAATCTTTCATATTAAGTCATAGTTTATCAATCCAAACAACATCCACACTTCCTTCTCCACTTGTCCACTTTTGCTCACGCTTTTCTTGTTCTGAAGGCTGTTTCCTACCCCTCTCCCTCCACCTTCATCTGCCCAAACCATCTCAATTGTTTGAGGCATGATTTGAATGCCACCCACTATGAGAATAATCTGCAGGTCTTTTTTTAAAAACATGGATTCCCCAAGGCCCTCATTTTCTAGTTCCTTACTTCTGGGACAAAGCCCAGGAATCTATTTTTTAGTTCCCCAAATGATTTTTACATCCCCCACATTTAGGAACCACCCACTAGGGCTATGGATCCTAAACTTTTGGATTTCACAGAACAACAAGATTTACACACGCATGTGTTCACGCACACACAAATGCAATTGAAGGACTCGAGGTAGGCTGCCAACTTTATATTTTGCTTAATAAGGATATTATAAAACACCAGGAGAAAAGCACATTGTTTTTTATGTCTCCTGAATAAAACCATCAGCCCAGAAGCATTAGTTGGTGGGACCTGAGCATGGGCTCAGCCCTAGCCCAAGTTTGGAGGACTGGGGACATTGGAGGATGATCCCTCCCTGAGGGCCTAACGGCCTGGGAGATGTGGGGAGCACAGGGTAAGAGTCATCAACTGAAGAAAGATTCAAGTCCATTTCAATCAGTACTAGAGAAGTGGGAGGAGGAGCTGACTCCCTGGGGCTAGGGCCACAGGGGAGGACTTCTGGGGGCGGGGAGGAGGCATGTAGAATGCAGCCAAAGTCCCATGAGTGGGAACCCAAGGGAGGGGAGGGGAGGGTTGCGATGGTGAGGGGGCAGCCTGCATGAGAATTACCAGCCGAAAAGAACTTTGTCTCCTCAAGACAGAACTTCAGTAGCCTTGCCGGGGAAAAGAACTTAACCCAATGAGGAGGGAAATGGAGGCAAATATCAGTGTTATCAGCTGAGCTTTAAAATCGGTCTCTATAACTCTGCTGGGTCTCTATAATTTCGCAAACTGTGTATACATTGTAGAAGTTAATGCAGCAGAAAGGACAGGGGTCCTGGATTCAACTCCCAACCCTGCTTGGACGAGTCACATGACTACACCGACTCTCAGCCTCTTTATCTGAATGATGGAAATAATATTTGCCTGCCTGGAATGTTGTCATTAGGTAAGAGGAGCGACTTAGCGCAACCATTACACTTTCTGTGAAACTCCTCAGTTCTCAGCCTCCTGATCCAGTACTTGGAAATAATCACTTCATGTTTTATGCCCTATTGTACTTTATAGAGATTTCCAGCACATCTTCCTCCATGCTTCTATCTTTCTACCAGACTAAGTTCCTGGAGAAAAGAACTATACCTTACTCATGTTAAGTTCTTAAAAGTGCATTCTTAATACAACTAAAAACTCAATCAATATCCATTTGATGACAGAAAAAAATGAATGTGCTTTATAATATAAATTGATATTATGCATATATAAAAATAAAGTATATATAGATATATAAAATATATAATGTAAAATGCTATAAAAATGGTGGTAACTCCTTCCATTCCTTTTAGGAACTTCCTGCAATTGCAGTATTTTCTTGTGCTTGTAATGGCCGAGTGGTCATATGACAAAGGTAGTTAGCTAAAAGAGAATTCAGCGTTAAGAACTGTAACAATAAAGCCTCCCTTTAAAGAAAACAGCCCCCTGAATTCTTGGAGTGTGAAAGATCATCTTTTTATGAGACCCCTGACATTTTGTGATTATAGGTCAAAGAATGCTATATTAAGGCAGCTCACACTCTAGAGTGTTGTTAACACTGTGGCTAAGGGTTCAACAGAGGCTGGTAATTAGTGAATATATTCACTGTGCTTTAGTTTATATTTTCATTCCCAGAGGCAATTATTAAGTAAATATTTTGGCCTAATTATAGATAAAAATAAACCAAAGTGCACTCACATTTCCTCAAGTATGTCTGAAATTCACAGATCTAGCCAGGATCACTAGACATTTGTTATCACCTCTAATCACAGTGAGAACCTTATGTAAACAGCTAATTGGCTTTCAGAATAGAATGGCAGATGGGACCATGATTTGTGAACATATTAATTATCCTTTGTTGCTGTGGCTATTAGATGACTTTGAGTCTTCTCTCATCACAAAGCTGGTAGAGATCTCCAAGATCATCTTGTCCAACATGCTCCCAACATATAATTTCCTCCACTCTATTGGATAGATGGTTATCTGCCCTGAGAAGTTCCAGTGACAATATGCTCTCATTTTCAGATATTTGTAATAATTACGAACATTGTTCATGATTTGGCAGATTCTGGCTAGATGTTCAGCAAACCAGTTTCCTCTTCTTCTTAGGAACACAGCAAGACTATATCTCCTGGGTTTCCTTCCATGAGATGCAGCATGTGACTAAGTTCCAGCTACTCTTGGCAGAAGCACGTATCCCACCTCTGGGTCTGGGCCACTGAAACCACTGCTGTGCTCATCCACCAACTGGAGGGAGAGGATTCAGAGAGGCATTAAGAGAGGGCAGGGCACCAAGAGACAGGAGCAGATAGCTCTCCAAAGAAGACATCCAGAGGACCAATAGACACAGGGAAAGGTGCTCAACATCACTCATCCTGAGGGAAATGCAAATCAAACCTACAAGGAGATGTCAGCTCACAGCTGTCAGAATGGCTAAAATCAACAACACAAGGAACAACAGGTGTTGGTGAGGATGTGGGGGATAAAAGGAACCCCTTCTTCTACTGTTGGGGACAATGCAAACTGGGCCAGCCACTCTGGGAGACACTATGAAGGTTTCTCAAGAAGTTAAAAATAGAATGCCCTGTCATCCAGTAATCACACTACTGGGTATTTACCCCCAAAATATAAAAACACTAATTCAAAGGGATATATACACAGTTGCTTCTGTTTATTGCAACATTATTTACAATAGCCAAACTGGAGAAGCAGCCCAAGTGTCCATCAACAGATGATGGATAAAGAAGATATGGTGTGTGTGTGTGTGTGTGTGTGTTGTGTGTGTGTGTGTGTGATGGAATATTACTCAGCCATCAAAAAGAATGAAACCTTGGCATTTGCAATGACATGGATGGAGCCAGAGAGTATAATGCTACATGAAATAAGTCAGTCAGAGAAAGACAAACATCGTATGATCTCACTCGTGCAGAATTTAAGAAACAAAGGAGCAAAGGAAAAAAAAAAGACAAGCCAAGAAACAGACTGTTAACTTAGAGAACAAACTGATGGCTACCAGAGAAGAGGTGGATGGGTGGGTGGGTGAAATAGGTGATGGGGATTAAAGAGTACACTTATTATGATGAAAAAAACATTTTTTAAATCTGTTCAAATAAGACAATAAAACCATGTGAAAAATCAGGAGAGGGAGAGAGGGAGAGATGGCCGAGCCCCTAGAATGAGGTCCCTGATGCTCAGTTTGGATGAAAGCCGTGCAGGAGAAGCACGGGACTAGGAATATACACGTTGCACCACTGCAGGCACAAGTGAATTTCACTGTGCTATGTGATAGAAATTGGGGGACTGTCTTATAAAGCAATTACCATACCTTGACTTGCACAAAACTTTGTACCTTGAAAAAGAGCGCTGCCTTCTCAAACACACACACACACACACACACACACACACACACACACACACAAACCACGATGATATATGTCATTGGCTTAGCAGTGCGATGACAAGAGAACTGGCAAAGGAGAACTGGGAAAGGAGTATGCAATGGCAAAATCTTTGGTACAAATTTGCCTGTGCTAACTCAGAAGACAGCCCTGTGGGTACCAAGTGTAGAGCTCCAGGGGTGGTGGCTGGAACGAACCCAAGTGTTAGCATGCATCGGTTACTACGGGCTGCCTTCAATAAATACTCTAAGAAAGAGATAAGCTCAGGAAAGAAATTGACCTTTAGTAAAGATGAGATTAAGTGTTGTGGCCTTCTCACCCAAGCCTATTAGCACAGCTAGCTTCAAAGGAGCAAATAAACTTGGTGAGGAAGCAAAGTAACTAATCAAGGTCGAGAATTATGCTTGGGGAAGAAATTTAGGTATAGTTACTGGCACAGAGCGCTGATTAGAAGCACACAGAATGGAAGCTCTGTGAACTTTTAAGGCTATAGTATTACCAAAGAAGCCACAAAACCATACTAAAAAAATCTTTCACTGTTCCAACTCAAAACAATCCTTGGGCCTCAGAACTTCCACAAGCATGAATGAGGTACCCAGGCTGTACAGGAAGTGATGTCACAACTTCTTTGTCACTTAAGTAAAAGGAATTATTTGCCTTCCACTCATCTCCTTCACTTACCCCCATCCCAGGAATATATAAAATTTGAGTTCTGTACAGTAGCCCCCCCCTCTTCTGTAGGGGATATATTGCAAGACTTCCAGTGGATTCCTGAAACCACAAACAGAGCCAAACCCTCTATATACTATGTTCTCTCTTAGACATACATACCCACCTATGGTAAAATTCAATGTACAAATTAGGCACTGTAAGAGACTAAACAACAATAAGTAAGAAAAATAATAATTATAACAATATGCTGTAATAAAAATTATGTAAATGAGGTTTCTTTATTTCCCTCAAAATATTATATTGGTTTTTAAAAAGATTTTATTTATTTATTTGACAGAGAGAGATACAGCGAGAGAGGGAGCACAAGCAGGGGGAGTGGGAGCGGGGAGAAGCAGGCTTCCCGTGGAACAGGGAGCCGGATGTGGGGCTCGATCCCAGGACCCTGGGATCATGACCTGAGCTGAAGGCAGTTGCTTAACCAACTAAGCCACCCAGGAGCCCCTATTATATTGTTGTTATATTATTTTTAAACCACATAGAATCAAACGCCCCCTGGGAGAGTTAGCAAAATTCACCTGCAGTAATGGGTCAAAACAATTAGCTAATAGGAAACGGTAGTTTGCCACAAGGTGCTAGGTTAGAGGCAATATAGGAAATAAGGAGCATGAGGGGGTAGAAAGGGTCAAGAATGCCCTCTGCGTTTCTGACCTGTCTGACTAGATGGGTGACAGTGTCATTCACAGGGACACAGCATAACCTACTTTCACTGTCTTTGTTCTTCAAGAAGGAAGGAAGACCAAGTTTGGGTTCAATTTTAATATGTTGAGTTTACGATGTGTTTTTTTTAGCAGCTAAGTGTCGATGTTGAGTAGGCAACCAAATTACATTTGAAGTTGTGGATTTTTATGAGGTGGACAGTGGCCAGGTGCAGCGGGGGCAGGAACACCTGGTTCCCGGGGTCCCGGGCAGAGCAGGTTCGGCCACTTGCTGCTGACAAAATCCACAGGCAGAGAAATGAGCAGTGGTGAAATAAGAAAGGTATTTATTTCATGGGGAAAGACAGCTGATGAGCATCTCAAAGACTGTCTCCAAAGTGCCCAAAATACTTCCTGGGCTAAATAAGGAAAACGTAGGGCAAAGGTGAATGGGTACCACAGATAGGCAGGAAAGGTTAAGTCAATCACTGTCTTGGGGTCAGTCACACAGAGTATTGTGTCTTGCTGGCTCAGGGCTGTCCTTATTGCTTGAGGGGGTAGTTTCGGTTCCCAACAAGGGATGCTTTACCCAAAGGGTCTTCCGCCTGAGCCGAGAGACCTGCTGGAAAGAAGAACCCAACTAGAAAGTTTAAGGTCCAAATGGAGATAGTCAAAGTCTTCTTTAAAGACCGGGGAGGCAATATAGATTATAAAGAAAATAGGGGGTCTATGTAGAACTTAGAGAGATGCAAGAATTTACTGGCCTTGATAGATGAAGATAAGCCTACAAAGGAACCCAAGAAAGAGGTGTCAAAAGACAGAGGAGGGAAGAGCCTGGTATCATCAAATCCAGACAGAGAGGATCCAAGAATGAGGGACTGGTCAAACAGGTGGAAAGGCCAAGTGAGATGAAGGCTGAGAATAGTCCACCATCTTTAGAGACATAAAAATCTTAGCTCTTCTTAATTTAAAAAGTGCTTCAGGGCACCTGACTGCCTCAGTGGGAAGAACGCGTTGCTCCTGATCTCGGGGTTGCGAGTTCGAGTCCTGCATTGGGTGTAGAGATTACGTAAACAAACTTAAAAACCAAACCAAACCAAAACCTTCAATGAAAGGAGAGCAGAAGCTAGATTGGAGCCAACAGAACAAAGAACTGGGATATAGATAATTCTTCCAGGAAATGTGGCTGGAGGAAGAAAAAGGTCAGTAGCTGAAGGTAAAGATATATTTTAAAATGTTGCTTGTTTCTTACAATGAGAGTTGATATTTAAATATGTATGAGATAGATTTCTGCTTCTGCCCAAGATGGAGTCACAGTGACCAGACTGACACTCTGCCTGAAAAAACAGCCACCAGATAAAGTATACAAAGCAAAAAAATAGGAAATAAGGACCACAGAGCTTGCCCTGAGAGAAGGGAAGTAAATGAGCCACGCCGTAAGACTGCCCCAGTTTACCGCCTTGAGAGAGCCTCCAGGCTGTGGTTCATGGAAGGAGAATTCAGGCAACATCTGGTAGACCCCCCTGTCTCCCTTTAAACAGTCAAAGCCAAGGGTTCAGGGATACCAAGGCAGCTAGAGTTGGCAGGCCAGAGCAGCAAAAAGGGAGAACATGGCCCACAGGGAGAATCCTGGAACGCTGAAGATTGCTCCCTTGAGTGTTCAGCAGAAAGCTGACTATTCACAATAATTGAGAAAAATCTCACTGACAATAGGACAGACTTGCACACCCAAAATGACAAAATCTTGCTGAAAGAAATTAAAGAAGACCTAAATAAATGGAGAGGTATGCCTTATTCATGGGTGGGGAGATTCAATATTGTTAAATTGTTGATTCTACCCAAATTAAATGCATTTCCAATCAAAATCTCAGCAGGCTTTTCTGTAGAAATTAACAAGGTGATTCTAACAGTCATGTGGAAATGCAAAGGACCTAAAAGAGAAAAATGAATTTTGCAAAAGAAGAAAAAAGTTGGAGGGTGAATGGTAGTTGATTTCCAGAATTATTATAAAGCCACAGTAGTTAATATAGTCTGATAGAAAATAGATCAATGAAACAGAATAGTGAGTTCAGACTTATGTGAGTGAGTCTAGACATATACAGACAGACTTTTTGACAAAAAAATCTGAAGCAGGAATCTACCTCACTTATAATTTTTTCAATATGGCTTTGAAAATATTGGCTATCCATATGCAAAGAGAGAGAAAGAAAGATTAAAGAAATGACAAAGAACTTTGATCCATTCTTCACATTTTTCATAAGAACTGACCTAAAATGGATCATAAACCTAAAGGCAAAAATAAAAAATGAAGGGCACCTGGGTGGCTCAGTGGGTTAAGGCCCCGGCCTTCGGCTCAGGTCATGATCTCAGGGTCCTGGGATCGAGTCCCGCATCGGGCTCCCTGCTCAGCAGGGAGCCTGCTTCTCCCTCTCCCTCTGCTGCTCCCCCGGCTTATGCTCTCCGCTCTCTCTGTGTCAAATAAATAAAATCTTAAAAAAACAAAGACAAACAAACAAAAAAACAAGTATACTGAATGAATGCCAGGCAAAAGCATATGAGTTGATATCATCAATATGAGTTGATATGAGATTATACCATCTTTCTAAATCTTCAGAAGACACCAACTTATCTCCAGTGACTGAAGGCAGGTCAGTGTTTGCCTGGGGTAGTGGGGCAGGAGGAGATTAGCAAGGGGCATGTGGAAATCTTTTTGGTGGTGGATATGGTTACTATCTTGATTGTGGTAATGGTTTAACATGTACATACACATGTCAAACTTGTCGAATGGCACACTTTATGTGAAGTGCATTGTATGTCAATTGTGCCTCAATAGAATTATTTAAAATAATACTTATGTGATAGATACAGAGGTTGAAGAGAAATGAGAAAGTGTAACCTATGTGATAAGGCTCCAAAAGTTGGAGGTGGGCATCCAAAACACAGGTCAGAGAAGTAATTGTGAATAAACATAGGGACCGTTCTTCGGTAGCAAGAGTTCTGAAGAAAAAAGGAAGTATAGTTTTATGGCTTAGGTAGCAGGGTATTGAGGGAGTTCCATCTACTGGCTTCTTTTTTTATTGGAAAGTTGGAGGCATCACTGTAGATGCAACACATGTGTCTAGTAAAAAGTAGAATGGGGGACGCCTGGTTGGAGTGCCTGTCTCATGATTTCAGCTCAGGTCGTGAGCTCAGGGTGGTACGATCAATCCCCACATCCGGCTCCATGCTCAGTGTGGAGCTCCTTCAGATTCTCTCCCCCTGCCCCTCTCACTCATGCTCTCTCTATCTAAAATAATACATAAACACATCTTTAAGAAAGAAGAATGGAAGTCAGCATCTGAGAATAGTTGTAGGGGAAACGGCTGAACTGAGAATGGGAAGCATGGCAAGTCCTGATCAGAGAACAGAGAGTAAAAGGTTTCAATTAGTCATTTTCCAGGTAGGTAAGTGTGGGATGGTGACAAGGTTCATGGTGTGACTGTTGAGGTATGACATTGAGGGTGACCTGGTGGGGGAAGTTAAGAAAGCCCATTTAGATGCATAATTGGGGAAATCGTCTGGATTTTGCTGATTGCTTCCCTGGAACATCATTTAACATATCCACTGTCCATTTTTTTCCTATAAAATTGATATCTTGAGGTAGGAGCTCGATCAGGTTCAGATTCAATTTTATCTTTCCTTTGCATGACGTAGGCAGTGGTGTGTACTTTAATCAGGATACACATGATGTCTGCTTGTGGCTCTTTTTGTAAAACTAGCATGCATCGGTGATCTTCACCCAGATTCATTCATTCCATGAGGTTCTGAATGGTGACATTCGAAACCAATCATTCCTAGTTCACTTATTACTTTTTCGAAAGAGAAACTTCCTCAATTATTTCATTCCCTGGGGGCACACTTCAGATAGGGTAAATGCTTGATGCTTTTCCTTTTATTCACCAGTTTTCAAAATCGTAAACTGGTTTTCTAGCATCCCTTCAAAGGTGAGGAACTCATTTTAATTTTTAAATTCTGGACACATGTATTTATACATATTTGATGTATTTCAATCCACTGCAAGTATTATTCTTACCGACACTCACATGGCCCCACTTGTAGTCAGGGGAGGCGTCTTCAAGTTAGCCCCTATGGCCCCTCTATCCTTTTGACATGATCCAGGGATGTTTGATAGCCTCCTGCCTCCTAGCACAAGACATCCCAAACCAACCTTATGTGGTTTCTGCCCTAGACCCGGAATGAGTCATTTCCAAGGAGTCCCTGTTCCTTTTAGTGGAAAATAAAATTTTGAGATCATGATCTGGGTGACAGAAGTTTCCACTGCCACTGGGCTAACCATTGTTTCTGGTCTTTTCCAAAGGCAGAGCTAGAAAATACTCTTCTTCTTCTTCTTCTTCTTCTTCTTCTTCTTCTTCTTCTTCTTCTTCTTCTTCTTCTTCTTCTAGTATAATATACATCATGAGTTCATACTAATGGCAATATCTTTAACGTTCATGGAAACAATCTGCCCAATTAGCCAATAAGTTGGAGGCGAGGAAAAAAGAGAAGGGGTACCTATAGACAATAAAAGAGACTTAGGGACCCACCAGCTCTTAAGTTCAGACTCCTGCTTATACGCTAGAAGGGTAAAGAATTGGGCATTTTCCTGCCTATAGTCCCATTCACCAAAAGAGAGTCAGATTCTTTTAGCTACAAAATGACCCCAAATAACTTTCATTAGAACCTTCCTTCAGTGTATGTAAAATAATATGTAAAAATGGAAAAGATCCATTTTGAGCGTGTATTTATAAATCTTGCAGGATGTAAAATATCAGGTGACTTGAACACTGGAGACTGAGGTGAACTAAACTCAAAAAATTCTCTTGTGCTATTTCCGTAAATACTTCCCCCCCCCACTGTTATGAATTAAAACTAGCTGCTTCTGGTGCACATTCTGTATCAGCCAGTGTTTGAAATAGTTAGAACCTGACAGTCTAAAACCAGTCTGATTCTAGAAAGTAAGACTTGTACAGCTGCCTCTGTGTGCAGAAGCCTTTTTTTTTCCGAAATAAGCACTCACTGAATTGATTGTCATGATCACGTGTTCCAGGGTCCAAATAGGCACAACGGCCTCGATTATTTAATAAAAGCAAATGTTTGTCATCCTTAGAAAGCACTACAAAACAACCAGCTCCAACACATCTCCAGCTTTGGCATATGTGAATGAACCCCACTTCTTGCTTCATATTTGCACGTTGAACATCTGCTTTGATTGTACATTGTATCTGGGTAACTATGCTGTGATTCATAGTGACTTTCTCATATGGAATTTCTCTGCATTGCACACAAACTCTACATAAAAAAAATAAATAAATAACTGGCTGAAAAGGGAAGCCAAGACGAAGAAGAGGAGGAGGATGGCAAGGAGCAGGAAAAGGAAGACTGGCTCTAGGGTCTCTGGGGGGTGGAAAGCATGATGAGCTGGGTCCAGGACCAGGGTTCCGAGGCTGGCTTTGACCTCAGAGGTCACTGTCAGAGCTCCTGGGAAAGAGCAGTGTCCGCGATCAGAGCTAGAACAGAGGACGCGGCATTCTGAGCAGCTTCTCCCCAGCATCCTCAAGCTTCTTCTGCGGCCACTCCCATCCTCGATGGAAGCCAACATCCTCTCGCAATGTTTGCCACTCCAAAGTGAGGATGCTGACCTCAGAGTGTGTTCCACATGAGACCCCTTCCTCCGAGCTTCCTCCTGGGGCCTGCATCCCTTTCCAAAGTCACTGCAAGGGACAACACCGTACAAGGACTGTCCCCAAGCCCCTGGATCCACAATGGAAAAGTTGGGAGGGGCCTGGTCTGGTTGCTGATCCGAGTGGCTAGATGGAGGGCTGGACCGTTCACTCCGGAGGGGCAAACTGAGGTCTTTTGTCTGCTGGCCAAATGTGAGGTCATGCTGTGAAAGATACCCCGGGTTACAGCAGTGTGAGAATGGGGGACAGAGCCCCCTGCAGGGGAAGCTGAGGGCAAAGGGGTCTACCTACCTCCACGCTCTGGCCTGAGATCAGCCTCAGTGCACTTGGCCTGGGAAGATGCAAGCCTGGCCCAGGTCAGGGATGAGCAATCCTTCCAGCTGTGCTGGGCAACTTTGTGTGGTGACTTACCTCTCTACACGTTGTCTCAGCTTCCCCGTGTCTGACGTGGGGCTGGTGACAGGGCCTCCTTCACAGCGCTGCCGAGATGAGCAGTGCAACAATGGGACCAGCCCTTGTGACCCAGCCTGGCGCATGGTCACCACCCAGAGTCTGGCTGCTTCCAGCAGAGCTATGTGTGTGTGTGTGTGTGTGTGTGTGCGTGTGTGTGTGTGTGTGTGTGTGTGTGTTGCTTTGGGAAGAAATGCCACCGGGAGAAGGGAAGCCCTGGCAGAACCAGGAAGGCTCTCAGATCGAGGACGTTGTCTACGGATCCCAAAACGGCAGGAACTCAGCCTGACATGCCTGCAGGTTCTTGGCAACCATTTTGAGCAGGTGCACGGCCGCCTCTCAGCCTTGCCCCAAGCCGTGTGTTCTCAGGCAGCCGAAACAAAGGAATGAACTCTAGACCCCAGAGTCCTGCGGCAGAGATGACACACGTCTTGACGGACAGGGTGAATTCAAGGCAACTCGGAGGGCCCTGGTTGCATTCTTGAGCTCCAGGAGAGGCCGGGGCTTAGGTTTCGGTTGTTCTTGGCCTCCTCGCTGACCTGGGGCACTATTTCCTCCTCCTCTCTCCCATGCCTCCCCACCTGCTTTTTAAAAAATGTTTAAAGGGTTTTGTCAGTGAATGATCTTATTCATAAAGCAGGCACGATGACAGTTTGCAGAGCTAAATGGGCACTTAACTGCATGTCTAATAAATCTGCAACAAAAATAAACAGAAGGGAAGAGGCTTTGGGAAAGAAAGGAGGTCAGGTATGAAAGGAGCCTGTCACAGTGATTTACCACCTCCCCCCTCAGCAGGCAGTGTCGGCCCAGTCCCCGCCTGGCCACCGTCGACCTGGAGATCCGAGAGGCTGACAGACAGGTAGAGGCCACTCCAGAGCCCGGGGGGTGGAGAGGGCCTGGGCGTGGGTGGGAGAGGACGCAGGCAAGACCCCTGCAGCTACTGCCCAACGGTGAGGCGAGTGCCGAGCGCAAGGAGCCAAGGGTGGAGTCAAACATCCCTCCTTTGGGCATCCAAGCCCAGATCACAGATGGTATGATCAGCATCTTTCTGCCTGCCCCAACCCACCCAGGATTTGGTGACAATCTCTGGGATTAGAGGCGTATATATTCAGGTGAAACCAGCAAACACCTGTTGTTCCAGTGTTAATGGGCCTTCCAGGCGAACAAGGGGCCTACTTAAAACATTAACCCTCCCTTAGTGGGACGAGCCTGGTGAATGACGAGCGGAGGGATGTATTGTTCATAAATCACCTTCCTGGCTCTGAAAGAACCATCTCGAGGGGAAGAGAGAGTGTAAATACCTCACAAAGCTAGCTGGACGTTTCTTGACGAGATGTTAGCTTATGTGAGGGTGGGGCTGTATTACTTTCCCCCCTGCTTCGCCCCTGCTTCCGCACCCCCACGTGAGCACACTGCTAGGCACGAGGGCTTGAGCAGCAGCTACTGCTGCTTCTGGGGGTAGAAGTCCAGAGTGCTCGGCTTCCTGAGGACCGGCTGGGGGCCCTCTCTCCCAGTTTCCCTCTCTGTGGCTAGAAAGGACGTTTCTGGCTTCTGCCCATCCCAAGGTTTTAGACTTGGTCGCAGTCCTGCAAGTTGAGCCCCACTTGCAAGTTGAGGTCCACTGCGACTTTCGGGCAGCGGCCCCCCAGCCATACTTGAGGATGAGTTCACCTCCTTTCAGCCTCTTCATATCACCTCGTGAATCAGGTCAAACAACTTCACCAACCTACCGCCAGCCACCAAACATCATTAGGGTATAGACAGGATGTTAATTTGTTTAAGACAGACGTCTTAGGAGGCATCGTCTTCTTCCCAGCCTGCCCCCCGCCACACTGCCTGTGATCTCCTTGAGGAGAAATCTGACGGTATCTTCTTCACAGCCCTGTCAGAACTGTTCCCAAAAGGAATTAGCAAAATGGAGGGAGTGGGGTGGAGGGATTGATTCTTGGCCATGAGGATCTTTACGTCTGGGCTCCTCGTCATCTTTTGCCTTCTTTGGCCCTGGGGAAACGGGCCCAGTATTGCTTCCCTTGGGTGATGGGAATGTTTCCGTGGATGACAAACATCTTTTGCTCTGCCTTCCCTCTTGTCTCTGAAAAGTGCGGGCAGCCCCAAGCCCTGTAGCCAACGAGTGTGGCTCTGACAATGGCCAATGTCCAGGAGAGTTGCTTCATGATTTGGGGCCTCAAGGCTTCATGACAGTGGTGGTACCACTATCCTGCTGAGAACTCAAAACCTCTGGACCTCCAAGAAAGATGTCAAGGGAGACCAGGAGCATCTAGAGCCTCTCATTACCCACCTGTGGAGTCCACTGGTGAGGCGAACCTGAGCCCTGAGCACAGGAATAGGACCTCAGAACCCATGAACTGAAAAACAGCCTCAAGAAATTTAGGTTCTTAATAGGGAAACAAAACTAATCCATCTCCTCTTTGGAAAGATGGCAGGGCCGTGGTGTTAATGACAAAAGGTGCATTAAGAGGAAGAGGTGGAGAGGAATTAACAGGTTAGACTGGAGAGGAGGTGAGGTTAATAAGGAACAGGAAGAGGTGGCTGAGAAGGGTAAAGGAGAGGGGAGCCAAGGCAGGTCGGAGAGAGGACATTGTCTCCTGGGCACGGAGCAGGCTGGGGCTGGGGTGAAGCCCCTCAGAGCGTGACTGGACCAGAGAGAGAACCTCGCATGGAAGATGCGATGCAAGGCAATGGAGAAGAGAGTAGTGAAGGGGGTGGGGGGTGCCTATCCACACAAGGAGCCACAACAGCTCCTCAGGGCTTTAGGCAAACATAAGCAACTCAGTGCACAGAAATCCTGAGAAACAAGTTTGCTTTTTTTTTTTTAACAAGGCATATTTCAACCCTCTAACCCAATAATTCCTGCGCTTCAAAGACACTTCAGACACCATCAGGGTGTCAAGATTTAGGCGGCAGCTACAGAAAATGGCTGCAGGATCAGGCAGTGACCTAGTGGCTGGCCCAGGCCAGGGAGAGATGGGGGAGAACCCCTTGGGACACACTTTAATCTGGTCCTGCGGAGTCCCTGCTCCTTTTCTGCTGAGTCCCTGATCTTTTTCAGCCACGTGACTGAGCTGACAAGGCACAACCTACTGAGGAAAGCACTTCATCCCCAGCAGCGGAGCTCTAGCCCAGCCCAGCCCAGGGCGTGGGGCGGGTGGCGTGAAGTTGAAAGGTCGTGAGGAGGACAGGGAACTCTAAGCGCTTGGGGAAGGGAAGAGGGGCTCACAGAGGTCCCCACACCCCTTCTCTAAGGCAGCTTTAGAACTGACTCGTCTCTGAGAAAAACTTAAAACCAGCCTAGTGAAGTTTGGTGTCTGATGGATGTGTTCAGACTAGTTTGAGGACTCCAGGCTCCCAGCAGGAGACCCATTTGGTTTTTGTTTGAGTCAAGCTTGGGCTGAGTGTTGTGTCTCAACCAACCTTCATAGACTCTGGAGAAGCAAATCAGAGGGTACAGTGACCCAGAACACAAACCTGTTGTTAGACACGCACACTTGGACACTATCTGAGGGTCTAGAACCTGCTCCAGAAATCCTTGCTAACATAAACGATGCAAAGGGCGGGAGAGGGAGGGGGTTTGCTGTGTGTGGGGCGGGGGGCACCAGGGTGGCTCAGTTGGTTAAGTGGCTGCCTTCAGCTCAGGTCATGACCCTGGGGTCCTGGGATCGAGCCCCACACTGGGCTCTCTGCTCTGCAGGGAGCCTGCTTCTCCACCTCTCTCTGCTGCTCATCTGTTTGTGCGCTCTCTCTCTGTCAAATAAGGAAATAAACTATTAAAAGAAAGAAAGAAAGAAAGAAAGAAAGAAAGAAAGAAAGAAAGAAAGAAAGAGAAAAGGAAAGAAGGAAGAAAGAAAAGAAAGAAAAAGAAAGAAAAGAAAGAAAGGAAGAAAGGGAAGGAAGGAAGGAAGGAAGGAAGGAAGGAAGGAAAAAAGGGAATTTAAGAAAGGATAGGCTCCTGGTGGCCTCACCTTCTGTAGCCAGGAAAGCCCACCCCCCACCCCCTTCACCCCTCCACCCCGCTCCATCCCGGCCTAGGGCAAAGCGTACATGTGGGGCAGACTGCTGCGAAAGTCCCCCATCCCCCCACCTCCTACTGCCTTGGGAGGGACAACGGGTTGGTGCTCACCTTGAAGGTCCCCACAGGGAACCTGGCCCCGGGCTTGGTTCTCAGCATGGCTCCTGACCAGTTACCTGACCCAGGGAGAGCCAACTTAACCTCTCTCTGGTTAACAGGCTTCCTATAAAACAGTAAGAAATAGCCCATTTCACAGCCTGGGGCGGTGTGGGGGGGTGGCATCAGCTAAAAATTCTTGTAAAAGCATTCTCTAAAGCTCAGAGCAGAGACACTACCAAAAAAATGGGGGTGGAGTGGGGGGGGTTGCGAGGTCTCAGTGGCTGGCATCCCTGTGTGGACAATTGGCTTCAGCTCACTTCCTTCCTCTGGAAAACTTCAGAAAGCATCAAGAGACCAGACCCAACAATAAGACCCTGGACCCTCACAAGGGTCACCATCCTGGATGCCAGACAAGGGAGGGAATGCTTGTGTTTAGTAAGGCCCACGAAGGTGAGTGAAGGCCCAGAGAGAGGCCTCCTGGAAAGCCGCCGAGGAAGTGAGCAGATTGGGCTTGGTGCAGGGAATCCCTGGGGTCAGAGGTCCCTGAAGAGCCCTGCTCCAGACCGCACCTAACCGTGACCTCCTGGTCAGCTCAGACACACCCTGTGGAGTTGGGTTTCTGGGTGCCATCACATGTCTTGGGAAGACTGGAGGGAAAAGGGAAAGGCGGAGGACGAGCAGGGCTTGGCGTGGAATCGATGCCCACTCACATTCCCGAGACCCAGCCCTGACCAGTCTTGCAGTTCCAGAGCAAGGCTACGCAGAGCTGAGGCCCCAGGACAGGTCCAGGGCTCGCAAGCGGAGGTGACCTTGGGCTCAGGGCTTCCAAAACAGCAGGAAAGATCAGGGGAGGTCTGAGACCATGCACTGAAATACCTCCAGCCCTGGAAACACTATAGATGACAGGCCAGGGACGACGGGCCAGAAGTCAGAAACAGCGCCCGGAACCCTAGTTCAGGAAAATTGTGTGTGACAACAGTCACGGTCAGACACCTCAGAGGGGGACGGTACGGGAGCCCACCCCCGGAGACCGAAAACCACCACAGGAAAACAGCATCCTAATGAAAAGGCTTTCCGGGATGGAGCTGAACAGACAGAACAGTTCCTCAGGAGTGAGCCCAGAGTGGCACAGACCCACGTGCTTCCTGTGGCCAGGGGTACACTCCGGCTCACTGGGCCCCCACCGGCAGGGAGATCATAAACCTGTCCTGGGGGGGTGGGCTCGAGGTGCGGGAGGCAGCTTCCCGCCCGCACGACACAGAAACCTCCAGAAACCTCGCCCGCAGCTGGGTGTGGTCTGCACACCCTGGTTCTCGGAGGCCAAATCCGTAACTCCTTTATTCGCAAGAGGTAAGAAAAAGACTGGCTTCCTTTTTGCTGATCCAAAGAGCAAAGGGAATGGAGGCGCTGCCTAGCCAGGTCAAGATCACAGTCACTCTGATTGGCACTGTTACTGGAAGGAAGCAGGAGGCCCGATGGTTGAAAACACACAGGTCATCCCCGAGTAACTTTCCGAAGAATGGCATGAGTCGTTTTGCAGAACTAGCAACAGGTTTTGCTCCCTAGTTGCGGCCGTTACGAAAGCAGGTAGATGTCTCCCGAGCCCATAACTGGGCAGAGTCAGCGCGTGATCAATAATTGCTAGTCGGCGGGCTGGGTGCTCTGCCCTGCCGGCCTTCTGTGGGCTCGGGCCTGGCAGGACCATCGGACAAGGAAGGGTCAGAGCTCCTCCTTAGCGAGTCTGGGCCTCCCTCTTCCCTGGTCTTCCTGAAAGTGGGACATCGTTTTAAATTTAAAATCGCAGAGCCCCTCTAGCCAAGAAGCTCTCAAATCCTCTTTAGTTCAAAGCTGCTGAGCCCATCATCCAAATGGATACTTAATAAAGAAACATAAACAAGAATGGTTTACCAGCCTTTACAAATGGTTACCTGTGCAGAATTGGGGGGGTGCGGGGTTAGGGGGGCGAAGCAAGACTTCTTTTTGACTTTTGAAGCACGTGCATTTATTATGTGTTCTTCAAAAAAGTGAAGCCGTTTTTAAAGCTGGAAGCCCACAGTGGAAAGCGGCTGACGACAGAGGGGCTCTGGCAGAAGGCGGTGGGAGGGGTGGTGGGCAGAGACCCGTCTTTTATTTTACAGCCATCGAAATGAAAGCCCGCGATCTCTCTGGGTCTTTCCACAAGACGTATTCAGACAGGGTTAAATATACCCCCCAGAACACAGAAAACACCCAATCCTTTTGAAAGATTTATCTTTAATAAATCTTAATAAAAAATAAAACTTATCTTAACAGAATCTGTTTGGCAGCTTCAGGGATGGCAACTCAATAAAGCAAGAAAGCCCAGGCTTCTCAGCTCTTGGGTCATCTGACTGTCTCAGAATGGGTACAAAGGCACACGGGTCTTCAAACGAACTTTATTCAGAAACAATTCTAGTAACTCAGAACTCGCTTCCCCCAACCCTTCTCTGCCCACCCTCACCGGCCCAGCACCCACCCTCCCCCCCCCAAAACAACAACCAAAAACATTAAATTCTCTTTTAAAACTACAGAAGTAAGTGCTGAGTCAGCAAGGAGGCCAGGCCTCCGGCCCAGGCTCCACCAGGATCTGTCTGCTTTGATGACGGGCTGCGCAGGGGCTGGGGGGAGAGAGCAGGGGCAGTGTTCCACCGCGCCGGCACCGGGCTGGGTTCTGGTACCCAGCCCTCCAGCCCTCACCCCAGCAGGGGCAAGCAGTTCCAAGGCACTGTCTCCCTTCATCAGGGGCATCCCGTGGCTAAAGCAGCCTTTCAGGAAGAGAAAGGCCTAAGGCAAGCGGAGCTTCATCAAATGCTTGTGATGAAAACCCCTAAGACCCATGGGGCTTGGGAGACGCGGATCTCTTCTCGCCAAGTTTCCCAGGCGTTGGGAAGCGGATCTCTCCCTATCCCCCTTGACGTCCCTCTTTCCATTCCTCCCTGTCTCCCCCTTCCCCCCAAAGAGTTTTTATTTTAGCTTGATGGTGGGGGTTCCGAAGAGGCTGCCGGCAACTCCTGCGGCTGGCCGGGGGGCTCTGCCACCTCTAAGGGGACATCACATGCTTTTGATTCCTGTGGGTCACAGAGCTCCTCCTGTCCCTGGGAGGGTGCAAGGTGCTCCTGGCTCTGGGCCTGGCTGTGCATCTTCTCTTCAGCTTCAATCTCTTCTGATGTGGGGATGGAGTTCTTCTTGGGACGACCTTTGGGTTTTGTGGGTGCTTCCTGTCCACCTTTAAGAACCTATGTGGGGAAAAAAAAACCATCATTAAATCTAATAAATTAACTCCCTCCCTCCACTTTGCCTATACGGTTCCTTCCCAGCAGTGATAGTCTGGCAAGAGGTATTTTCAACTCCTCACTTCTAGAATATAAAGACATCTTCATTCTTTTTATTATTATTATAATAATTATTATTATTTTAGAGTGACATTTCAAGAAAGATTTTATTTACTTATTTGAGAGAGAGAGAGAGAGAGAGAGAGAGAGAGAACGTGTACTAGCAGGAGTAGGGGGTAGGCAGGCAGAGCTGGAGACGCAGACTCCCCACTGAGCAGGAAGCACGACGCGGGGCTCGATCCCAGGACCCCAAGATCATGACCTGAACTGAAGGCAGATGCTTAACTGACTGAGCCACCCAGGCGTCCCCAGACATGTTCGTGTTCTTTAAATGTTCATGTTCTTTAAATGTTCAATGCACTTTCAGTGAGTATCACATATTTTGGCTTTAAATAAAATGACCACAAACACATTAAATAACCCAACTTCAACAGTAAGGAAAGAAATACAAATGACAATACTAAAGCAGTATCTATCAAGTTGACAAGTTAAAAAGACAACATTTGTAGAAAGCAGGAAAATAAATACGCTAGTGTAGAAGTGTCATTGGTACAACCTTCTCAAAAGGCAATCTGAGAATTCCAATCAAAAGTCATACAATGGGCATACTCAGACACAGCAGTTCCACTTACATAATTTAGCCTAAGTAAGTCATCAAAGACTGAGATAAAGACTGATTTGTTGGGGGGGGTATTCTCAACTTTTGTTATATGGTTGGGTACATAATTATAGTGTATCCCAAAGAGAGAATACTTGATCACCATTACAATCATTATGTAGAATGTTTAATGACATGGGAAACATCATTAACGTACTTTTGTGGAAAACAGGTTATAAACCAGCATAATTCAATCTGGAGGACAGACAACCTGTTTGCAGTGTCAGGATGATGAAGAATTTTTAAATTTTTTCTTTCCTTCCTTCCTTCCTTCCTTCCTTCCTTCCTTCCTTCGTTCTTTCTTTCGTCTCTTATTTTTTGGTACAATGATCATGTATAAGTATTTCTGTAATCAGGAACACTGTTACAAGAGATACACAACTGAATGGTTCAAAGATGGAGTAGAGAACAGTAAGTTCCAGCTAGCTTCGAAAGTCCAATCACTAAGTTGAATTCTTACTCGGCTCATTAGCAGCTGCATCTTTGGGAGAGTTCCTAAAAGACTGAGCCTTAGTTTTCCAGTCTACGAAAGCGAGATAATCCCACCTCCTCTCACAGGGAGATGACGGGTGACCAACAGATACAAAGTATGCAAGAGAGCAAGAACTCTTCCTGCTTGGCAGAACAGGCCTCCGACCTTCCTCCACTGGCGAGCTCAGCTGGGGGGGTGCTCTTCCGGGGAGTCTTCCCTGACCTCCCAGGTCCACCCCAGAGGCCCTCCACGTGTGCACCATGAGCTCTCCCTTTCCTCCATTAGAGCATCTTTCACAAACCACTGTCCCTGCATGTTTACTTGCCTGCCCCTCCCACTCAGCCCCTGCACGGAGCAGGCATTCAACAGCTGGTATTGAACCTCGAGCCTTTTCCCTGGAGGTGAAGAAAGATACAAAGCAAGCAAAGTAACAGTGCCTCAAATAGGCTTTGCTGGTCTCAAAGGACTTGCACATTTATTATCCCAACATCGATGAGAATACTGTGACTTACAAAGGGAGAACTTTACAAATATGTTTATGTTGCTTTACAATGTCACAGACAGTCCCTTCTTCCATTGGCTCTGAACTCTGTCTTGCTGTCATTGTGGCTTTTCTGGGCAACTA
Source organism: Ailurus styani (assembly GCA_002007465.1). NCBI lineage: Eukaryota > Metazoa > Chordata > Mammalia > Carnivora > Ailuridae > Ailurus > Ailurus styani. The sequence continues at coordinate 285,837 of LNAC01001037.1, read as the reverse complement.
GTGAGAAGGGTTTCAGGAGGACCTGGATTAGCACGGATAATTAGGAGAGAATGTATTTGTGCTACTTACATAACCTCATTAATCTTATCTTCCATAGTTGAACAGAGGTTCCTTGAAGGTAAATCCTGCAACTTTCCCTTGCTTCATGCTCCAGATAAATCAAATCACTTTCTTTCTTCTTTTTTTTAAAGATTATATTTATTTGACAGAGAGAGACACAGCGAGAGAAGGAACACAAGCAGGGGGAGTGGAAGAGGAAGAAGCAGGCTTCCCGCCGAGCAGGGAGCCTGATGCGGGGCTCGATCCCAGGACCCTGAGATCATGACCCAAGCAGAAGGCAGATACTTAACGACTGAGCCACCCAGGTGCCCCAAAATCACTTTCAACTAACTCTACACAGTCACTAAATACTTATCGATTACATCTCTTTCCTTTAAGAGAAGCACAGGACGTCTGGAAGGCAGCAACTCAATAAGCTATAAGTTCTTGGTTTAAACAGCTTTACTGAGATAAAATTCACATACCATACATTTCATCCATTCTTAGTGACAATTAAGTGATTTTTAGTACAGTCAGAATTGTACAACTACCACCAGAATCGAATTTCAGAACATGTTCAGCACCCCCCAAAAGAAACCCCATACTCATTAACAGCCACCTGTATTTTGCCCCAGCCCCTGTCCCCCAACCCTAGGCAACCACTCATCTGCTTCCTGTCTTTACAGATTTGCCTGTTCTAGCCATTTCCTATGAATCGAGTTACACAATATGTCATCCTTTGCATCCTTTTTTGCATCTTATCAGTCAGCATGAGATGCTTTCAAGGGTCATCCATGCCGTAGACTGTAGCAATACTTCGGTTCCTTTTTGTGGCCAACTCATAGCCATTGTAGGAACAGATCACATTCCATTTACCCATTCATCAGTGGAGAGATGCGCGAGTTGCTGCTACCTTTTGGCTGTTGTGAACAGTGCTGCTGTGAAGAGGAATACAGAAACATCTGTTCACTTTTTTTTTTATTCTGAAGAATGGTCTGTTACATGCATTTTTTTTGTATTGAATTGGCTATTTTTTTTATTATTATTTGCCCCAGGGGTACAGGTCTGTGAATCATCAGGCTTACACCTTTCACAGCACTCACCATAGCACAAACCCTCCCCAATGTCCGTAACCCAGCCACCCTATCCCTACCCTCCCACCCCCCAGTAACCCTCAGTTTGTTTCATGAGATTAAGAGTCTCTTATGGTTTGTCTCCTTCCCAATCCCATCTTGTTTCATTATTTTTCCCTCCCTAAGCCCCATGACCCCCTGCCCTGCCCCTGAAGTTCCTCATATCAGAGAGATCATATAATTGTCTTTCTCTGATTGACTTATTTCACTTAGCATAATACCCTCTAGTTCCATCCACGTCATTGCAAATGGCAAGATTTCGTTTCTTTTGATGGCTGCATAGTATTCCATTGTAGATATATATATACCACATCTTCTTTATCCATCCATCTGTTGATGGACATCTAGGTTCTTTCCATAGTTTGGCTCATCTGTTCACTTCTTTTGGGTGTATCCCTACAATAGGAATTGCCCAGACTGTTTGCAAAAGTGATTGCATGATGTTCCAATCAGCAGTCTATGAGGGTTCCAGTTCTCCATATCCTCACCAATGCTCGACGGTACATCTTTCTGATTACGGCTGTGCCAGAGGGGAGGCAGTGGTACCCCATGCTTGTGAGTTGCATTTGCCTGAGGACTGATGAAGAGGAGCACCTTTTCCTGTGCAGATGGGCCAGCCATATATCTTCTTTAGACAGAGGTCTATCCAAACCCTTAGCCCATGTGAAAATTCGGTTATCTTATTATTATAAAAAAAGTTTTTTATACACATTCAGGATACAAGTCCATCATCAGATACAGGATTTGCAAAGGCGCTCTCCCATTCGGTGTGTTGTCTCTTCCCTTTCTTGGTGATATCCTTCACAGCACACAGGTTTTTAGTTCTGATGAAGTCCGATTTATTTTCTCTTTTGTTGCTTGGGCTTTGGTGTGCTCTGAGGATTTTGCCTTATCCAAGGCCGCGATTATCTACTCTTAAACTTTCTTCTGAGAGTTTTACAGTTTTAGCTTTTACATTTAGGTCTATGGTTCACTCTGAGTCATTTTTTGTATAAGGGTGTGAGGAAACCCAGAAGATCTCAATAAACACCTCCTTCTAGCTGGGAATCTGCTCAGCCACTGCACTTTCCATGCACACAGCTAACACACAAATAGGAAGGGCACCTCTAACAAGGTATAGATGCTGACAGAATCCACCTCTGGGGAGAAGGCGTCCCTATATTCCTTCTCACATAAGTCAGCATCTGATGTTGTGCAGGCTGTTGAAAGTGCCCAGATGTGCCAAGATGGAATTTACATGTTGAAAGCAGCTCCACTTGGTATGAAAGAGGTTATACAAAATTAAGTTGCCCCATATAGTAATCAAGTTATAAAAGGGCAGGTCTAAGGAAGCCACCTAATTGGCAAAAGAAAGTCCAGCCCAGCAATTAGAGAACACCACCCACACAGCTTGGATAGACCCCACCTGGCTGTTTTCCTACTGCACGGAAAAAAAAAAAAAATCAAAACAATCAGACCATTTTCTAAATGGAATAAAACATTCCAGCGCAAGCCATAATTAGGAGATAACTACCCTCTTGGCTGCTTCCTGCACTCGACCTCTGGCCCCTTGCCTCCCAGCACACCTGAGACGTGCAATGATCTCACAACCGCCCCATGCCAGGAGCTGTGTGTTCTCATGCACCCCACGGCCCTGCTCCCGGGGTCCCTCCTGCCCAATTATTCCTAAAGCCAATTTAGTCCCCTTGGTCGGGGGAGTCCAGACAACCCACTGCACCCGAGGTCACGTGCCTCTCCAAAAAACAGCTAGACAACATCTACTTCTATTAGTTGTGTCTGCTGCTAGCCCCAGCTCCTCCCAACCCCCCAAACCCTTAAACTAGATATTCAAATATTCTGGGGCTGAAGATGGCAGGACAGGCCTGTTTCCTTCCCCAGGCGCTCGGGTGGGAGACAGGGAGACAGGCAGTTTGACGAGAGCATGGACTGTCAGTGCAGGGAGGAGCCCTCCGCCTCCCCCATTACTCAGACAGGAAACCGAGCAGGCAGAGGGAGTCTGTCATGGTCCAAGAGCAAGCCAAGGGAAGGGCTGGGATTTGAACACGCAGCCCTGCCCACTTGAATCTAACGCTCTTACCAGTACCTCATCGTGCATAACGAGCGAGGGATACGTCAAATGTGCCCCTGTGATTTCTGCTTCTAACACTGCTCTGCAGTTCCCCAGTCTCCCGGCGGACCCTGGGTCGCAGACGCCTTCACCAGGGGCGCTTTCTGCCCCTTTTCCTCTGCCTCCTTTTCATCTGCAGCTCTTTGGAGCAGGGAGAGTCAGATCAACTGATGACTATTTCCCTGAAGCTGAGAAGCAAGTTGGGATTCCCTGGCACACGTCTTCCCCGCATCCTGCTCGGCAGCCTTTCCCTGCCTGAAGACGCCAGGCCCCACGTGCTAAGGCACTGGGGGGAGCAGGCCCGGCGAGTGAGGAAGGAGAGAGAACAAACAGCCAGGATTGTTCTCAGCCACGAGAAAGGTTCGGGACCCCGGAAACCTGTAGAATTCATTTTCCCCTTATATGTCCTCTGGCCTCCCAAACTGTGGGTCCTCTGGAGACGTGAATTACATGGCTAAGTAAATAATAACAACAACGATAAGGAAGGAGGAGGAGGAGGAGGAGGAAGAGGACAGCGGCTAACACTTCTCAGCTGCGTTCTATGCAGGAAGCACTGTTAGAAGCTCTCACAGGGATGAGCTCAGTTAGCACCACAAACCCTATGAGGTACATATGTATGAGGCATTTTCCTAATGAGGAAACAGGCCCCAGAGGTTAAGCAACCTGCTCAAGATCACATAGATAGTAGCCATTTCATGGAATTGTTGACTATCTGGAGATCTGCAGGGCCAAAGATGAGGATGGTGCCTGGTATGTGGCCCACCCAATCCCATGACCGGGGCAGAAGGCTGGAATTCAGATCCTTGCACCAAACTGGGTTTTATTTATTGATTTATTTTTTATTAACATCTAATGTATTATTTGCCCCAGGGGTACAGGTCTGTGATTCATCAGTCTTACACAATTCACAGCACTCACCACGGCACATACCCTCCCCAATGTCCATAACCCGGCCACCCTACCCCTACCCCCACCCCCTCCAGCAACCCTCAGTTTGCTTCCCGAGATTAAGAGTCTCTTGTGGTTTGTCTCCTTCCCGATCCCATCTTGTTTCATTCTTTCCCTCCCTACCCCCCATGACCCCCTGCCCTGCCTCCCAAATTCCATGTATCAGAGAGATCATATGATAATTGTCTTTCTCTGATTGACTTATTTTGGTTTTAGAGCTGAAAGAGATCCCTGAACGATGAGGCACTTTCAGCCTGTTGCAAAACTCTGGGTCCACCTGGAACGAAAGCTGAACAGAAATGGAATAGAGGGTGAGCGTCCCGTCTGTGTGCAAGATGAAATTTACCCAACCCGCTAGAGGTTACCAATGCTGACCGGTAAGAACTAGTCCGAGATGCTATCTGGCCTCTGGCAGGTTCTCCTTGGCCGCTGAGTGAGTAACTCTTGAGAACCCAGTGCTAATCTTTTTCCAGTTCCAATTAGGTGACTAGCCTTGAGACATCTTTATTACCCAATTAGCCTTTTCTTTTCCTCCCAGTGCTCGAAGAGATAGCCTTGAAAGAGCTCTACCAGGAAAACACATGAAGCAATCAGGATGCCAACAATGCCTCGCTGTTCTGGGGGAGTCAGAATTCAGACCCGCGACGGAACCACCACCCTCCCCTTTTGAGCTCTGGCCATTCTGAAGTCCTTCAAGGCGCCCCAGGTGCTCTGGCTCCTTCCTTCTGCCCATGACACTCTCCCCACCTTTGCTTGGCCCTCCTCTACTCGTCCGCCGAAACCAATTTAGACGGCACCTCTTCCATAAAGCCCTCCCTTTTTCTCTATCCTGATTCTGAACCCAGTGAAGTCCACTGTGGCCCTGATCCCTCTGAATAATTACTAGTTTCATGGGTCGGTCTCCTCCCACCTGACGGGGTACTTTTTTCTCATTTTCTTTTGTAATGGACGGGTTCATGACTTATCTTGGCATCTCCGTGGCCCGGTGCTCCATTCCTAGGCTAGAGTGGACACAGAGCTTGGCACTTCTGCCTCTCCGGAAGGGACCTGGATTCGGTTGGCCCACGGAATGCTCTCTGACATTAACTCTGCCGACTGACTTCTATTTTGCTTTCTGCGCCATGGCTGACCCTCAGCAACCAGCTCGCACTCGAGCCGGCAGCCCCGTGGCTGGTGAACAACAGGTGACGTCAGAGGTGAGGGCACACGCTGGTCCCCCGGGGCCTCGGGCGGAGCTGGCGGGGCCGGCAGGCTGTCAATTCCTTAATCATCTGACTCATGAAGAGATCGCTGATAACCGATTTCAACAATGCCTCTGCCACTCGGGAGACATTGATTTCGATGATGATGATTGACGAGGAAGGAGGTGGGTGGCGGACTTGCCCAAAATCAGCCAGGGAGGGACAGGCCTGGGAACTCGGCCCAGAGTTTCTAACTCCCAGATCTGGTTCTTTCCCAGATCAGTTCTCTGGGAGGTTTCCACCATCATTTTCTTTTTTCTTTCCTTTTTTTTTTTTAGATTTTATTTATTTATCAGAGAGAGAGCACACAAGCAGGGAGAGCAGCAGGCAGGGGGAGAAGCAGACTCCCCGCTGAGCAGGGAGCCTGACGCAGGACTTGATCCCAGGACCCTGAGATCACGACCTGAGCTGAAGGCAGACGCTTAATCCACTGGGCCACCCAGATGCCTCTCCACCATCATTTTCATGTGTCTATAGCATTCTTGAGGTTTTGGAATGACTACGTATTTAATCGAATCCCATTTATGCTTCCTTCTCCCTAACACCCTTCTCAAATACCCATCCCCTGAACACTTCTGGGCTTGCACACCTACAGTAATTATAATTCACCACCATGTGCTCCCTGGCTGCTATCTGGACCTTCACTCTCCAGCAAGATCACAAATGCCATGAAGGCAGGCTTATGTCTCATTTCATTACTTCCTACTGTGCCTAGGATAAGGCACCGTTCACAAGAGATGCTAAAACGCATGGGTGGATTCATCCAGGATATGTGTGTGTGCTGACATCTCGCCCTCACTTTGCAAGCACTCCGGGAGCCACGAACATGAACATCCTCCCCATGAACACCCTTCCCTCGAGGGCTCAGGTCCCCCCAGAGGAAATAATGAGATCTGCCCAGGAATTCCCTTCCGGGAATATAATAAAATGCTGCCTTGCTGGCTCTTTTCCCCATTAATATTAATTTACAGTGTATTTCTTTTTCTCAGGCAACGGCAAGGACTAATGTTCTCAGAAAAAAAAATATTGGACAAAAGCACAAAATCGAGAAAATGTCTCCGTTATCTATTAGCTATTACAAATATCTTTTGACTTAACCTGTTTTCCTGCAAACTAGGGGCCAGAGAAGGACCTCAGTTTTAGTAACTGTAAAAAAAAAAAACATCATGTTCCAGCCCTTGAACACCAGGAAAGACGGCTTGTGGCCAGATGGGTTAGCAAATTAGAGTGTCATCCAAGCAGGTCTGGACCGCCTGGTCCACATGAAAGGAGAAAGGGCCAGGAAGGTTCGGTGAGGGTGTGAGGAAGGCCCAGGTCACAGGCCACGGTGTGCCCAGTCTCTCCAGAAAACAGGCTGCTTCCCGCCCTCTTTTCCCAGCTCACCTCTTTTCTCTGGGCTTTGACCTTTTCCCTTGTGGTTTACAAAACCGGCAATGAAACACGCAACCGCTTTGGAAAATCTGGGTTTTACGGATTATTCACATTTGCTCTTTTTTAAGAAAAAAGTAAACTCTGATGAAGCTGACTCCCTCAAAATATGGAGATGTCCATTTGGTTTTTTTTGGATTTTTGTTTTTGTTTTGTTTTGTTTTTTAGCAAGGGATGTTTCTGCTAATAGGTTCATTTAGAAACCAAAGATGGAATGATACATTAGCCAGGTAGTAAAGCAACGTTAGGGAAACCACAAAACCCTGTGTACCAGGGGAAACTGGGAGCTTGCGAACACACACATTCCCAGCCCCGTCACAGACCTCTGCACTCAGGATCCGGGGAGGGCCTAGACTTCTCCATTCTTACCTGCAATCCAGGTTCCTCTGACACCCACCGTAGCCTGACAATCTCTACATTACAGCACAGGGAGCCCAGGGACAGATGTGCCCTATATGTCATTATAAACAAAGAGTCCTGACTTCTATTCTTAGCTCCTGGTGGGAGGGGGAAGGAAGTTCTTTGAAAGGGCTAGCAGGTGGGGTGAAAACTAGCAACTGAGAAGCTTGTGGGCTTTCTTTGATTTCCAAGGAAACTGTGAAAAAGAATATCCTTCTGGTCAGGAAATCCAGGTCAGGAGGAATGGCATATCTGACCCTCCCAACCACCTCCCTCCCAGCCAGCATCATAAAAGACCTTCCACTCTCTGGCATCCAAACCACCAATGGTGCCCCCGTGCATTCTTCCCAGCCCTGCAGTAAGAATTTTCCGCATCATGATGGGTACACGGTGAGACTCACTCTCTTCTTCCTTACCATTTTCTTCCACTTCATCCTGCGGTTCTGATACCAAGTCTTCACCTGCAGTTGAGTGAGTCCCAGAGACTGGGCCAAGTCCAACCTAGAATGCATGAGATACAAAGGAAGGATGAGGAAGGAGGAAAGGGGCAGTAGGGGTGGGGTCCTATGGATGAGCTCCAGGCACCGCTCTCAGAGTGTGGACTTCCCCCATTAAACCAGTTCTTCCCCAAAGAGTTTTACTTTCCTTCCAAGTATCTCACGGATGAAACTTTGGGAACCTAAGAAACAGATGCCTACAACCCAAGGGCACCTGGGGCCATCATCCGGGAAACAGTCACTGTCTGCACTGGACCCAAAGTCCTCTTTCTGACCTGACAGTCTTTACTGGGATCCCGTAAAAAATGAGGATCCTGCCCCCAGATCCAAACTGGAAAGGAAATGTAAAGGTCTGTCATCCTTGTCAAAATCCTGCTCATCACCCGAGATGGAGCACGAGCCCCCCCGACCCCGACACAGGGGGACCTCCCATAGACACCTCCCATAGCTTCTGCCCTCTGGACCTTCCCACTGGGCAGCCATCACCTGGGGTGGGGGGGCTCCACGTTCTCAAGGGTTCTCCGTCTCCCACGAGTACTTTCTGCCTCCCTGATTTAACTGCAAGGGCTTCTTTTCTGTCCACAGATGGGCCTCGCGGGTTCTCAATCCAGACCAAGGGCTCAAAAGTACTTTCTGATGGATGGGATTCATTCACTGTAGCTGCCCTGAACTGTTATAACTTGGGTTCCAAAAGAAACATCAATCCGTAGCCCCTCCTGCTTCCCATTTGACTGCTAACCGTGGTTCTGCATTTCTCTGCAGCCTTCTGCAAAAGTCCTGAATGTCAAAGCCGTTCCTGGGAAATGGGAGGTTGGGAGCTACTTTCAACAGCACAGCAACCATTTCCGGGGAACCACAGAAGCATCCCAGGCCCCAGGCTCGGCCCCCGACCTATGCTGTCTTATTTATTCCTTTCACAAAGCTGTGAAGTAGGTATAATTATTCCCATTTTATGGATGAGAGATCTGAAGTTTGGAGAGATTAGAATCTCTCGGTAACCATGGCCAAATCCTGTCTGCTGCCTGTTTTTGTAAATAAAGTTTTTATTGGCACACGGACACCCATTTGTCTGCATACCGCCCACGGCTGCTTTCCTGCTCCAGGTTCGGAGGCGAGTGGTTGTGACAGAGACTGAAATGACTTTGTCTCTGGTCCTATACAAGAAAAACTCTGCTGACCCCTGGGAGATGATCCTAGAGCGAGAGGTGCAGCTAGGATGCGAACCTACTGACATCTGGTTTGTATACCTCCTCCTGTATGGGGCTCCCCTCCACCCACCATATTTTTTTTTTAAAGATTTTATTTATTTCACAGAGGGAGAGAGATCACAAGGAGGCAGAGAGGCAGGCAGAGAGAGGGGGAAGCAGGCTCCCTGCTGAGCCGAGAGCCCGATGCGGGCTCGATCCCAGGACCCTGAGATCATGACCTGAGCCAAAGGCAGAGGCTTTAACCCACTGAGCCACCCAGGCGCCCCACCCACCATATTTTTACACGAGTCCGATCTGTCCAAGGGAAGCTCCTGCGCAAAGCTTTTGGGGAGAAAATGCAAACAACCCAACGGGAGCATATTCAAGGGGCAAGACAGCCAGGCTTCCAAACTCACCTCAAGACTACAACTGTAGACTTACATGGAGAAGAACCCCTGGCCTACCTACCAGCTAAGCACCAACTGGAAGGACCCCCCTCCCTGCGCCAACATTAGCGGTCCCCCTGTGACTTCTAGAGCGGTCACCTGGGCCGGGCACCCTTGCTACAGGGACCAGTGGTCACCACTTTCGAAGTCCTAGGTTTCCGAAGATGACAATCTGTGGCTCTGAGGTTCCTTATGTCACACAAACCTTCATAGCCTCACAGCCACAGGGACTCCCGGGCATGCGCTCTCAGCTGCAAGTTTCTCTCCCCAGCATCTCACCATGAGCAAGACCCGTGGGGATCAGCAACGAAGGTTCCAGGCGCTGCCTGCTGGCACTGCAGCTGCCCAGCCCCCTGCTCTGACCAGAGGGCACGATTTAAGTCTCCAGTAATACAAACAGTCTTCCTTCCAGAAAACCTCAGAACCTGTCTCACGTGGGCAATTCACGTTTATCTGGTTGTCCCAGGGAAAGGGCTATGGGAGCTAACAGTTTTATTGGAAGTGATTAACAGACTGAAGCTAATAAAGTCCCCGTGCCAACAGCGCTTAGCTCTCCCCACTAATGAAGCGCTGCTTCCCAGGCAGCCGTTCATTAGGAACCAAAAACCTGGGGGGCTGTCCCACAGGCTTCTGGTCTCCCAAGCTCCCACTGCGCCCGGCGGCCAGTTCACCTGAGGCCATCAGGTGCATGAGTCAATGGCAGGCTCAGTTCACAGCTCTGCGTTAGCAAATGGTGTTAGCTCACTTGGGAAAAATGCACCCCTGACTCACTCTGGCTACAGAAAGGCCCTTCACTGTCATCGGCTTTCTCTCATTACCTGCCACCGTTACAAATTCTCACTTCCCTGCATATTCGCTTAAATGGGGTCACCTAGGAAACTGGAGAAACAAACAAAGGGGAAGAGGGAGAACGCTGTGGGAGGAGGGAGTGCTCATGGCCCTGGTCACGTAGGGAGGTGAGGAGCATGGGAGAGGGCGGGTGAAGGCGGCAGCTTCCATGCCAGCCAGATGGTGTCCTTCTCCCCAGGCAAGTGAATCAGTCCTGCGTAGGTCACCTGAGAGGTGCCTGGGCAGGTATCAGGAAGTCCCAGGAGCTTGATGAGGAATGAACGTTTCTGTTAAAACATTCTCTGACTTCTAGAAAATAAGCCTAACATTTTACCCATGCCTGTTGAAGCCCTTTTGGTGTTACTACCATGCAAGTCATAAATAATGGTGCCCACCTCCACTGGCTGCCCGGCTCCCTGAGGCCCTCTGTTACCTGCTGGGGGCACCAAAATACCTGCTGGTAAGTGGGGATCCCTTCCATCACTCCCCAGTTCACAGCCACGTCTCCAGTGTCTGGCCAGAGGCTCCCCAGAGGCTCACGTCCAAACAGGACTCACTCCTTCCCCCACCAAACCCACTCTTCCCTAGGCTTTGGAACTTTGGTCATGGTATCACTGTCTATGCGGTGACCCCATCCAGGAAGCGCGGACTTCCCAGCTCCCTCTTCCCTTCCTCATGCCAGTGTCAAGTCTCTCTATGCCACCTTCAGCGCTGTTCTCCAATCTATTCCCCTTTCTCTGTGCCCACTGTCACCACCTTAATTCAGGTCTTCAGTGACTATCCCCGGGCTTCCTCCCACTTCCTTGCTCCATCGCTTCCCTCTCAAATCAACCATTTAGGATGCCATCAGGGCGATGAGTCTAAAAGGTAAATCTGGGCACATCCCTTCCCGCTCTTAGTGGCTACTGATGAAGACGAAGTTGGCATTCTTTGGCCAGGAACGTGAGCCTTCCCACCTCCGGCCTCCTCTCCTGCCACATTCCCATTCGCACCTTAGCCTGGAGACAACCTGAGCACCTGCAGTTCCCTCAGCGTGCCCCGTGAGACGTGCTTTGGTGCTGCTATGGGCCATTCCCTCTGGGCCATCCTTCATTAGGAAGAGTGAAAGCTCTTCTTAAATGTTGCCTCCTCTGAGAAGCCTTCCTGAACCTCATCTCACACATACTCAGCAATGTCTCTGGGCTCCCCCAGCCCTTGGTAACATACTGGCACCAGGACCCGTGCCCTGTGTTATTAGTGCTTGGTGTCTTGCTCTTCCTTAGGATCTCCTGCAGAGCAGGACTCTTTTTTTTTTTTTTAAGATTTTTATTTATTTGACAGAGGGAGATCACAAGTAGGCAGAGAGGCAGGCAGAGGGAGAGGGGGAAGCAGGCTCCCTGCTGAGCAGAGAGCCTGATTCGGGGCTCAATCTCAGGACCCTGAGATCCTGACCCGAGCTGAAGGCAGAGGCTTAACCCACTGAGCCACCCAGGCGCCCCCAGAGCAGGACTCTTATCTCCTACTTTCTGGATGCACAGGCTCTGCCATGGGGCCTGGCCCCTGGTAAACCCCCAGTACTCAGCTGATGGGGGCTCAATTAAGTGAATCAGTAGACAGATGCCCTTTGGTCAGGGATTTGTACACTCCTCTCTCACTTGAATTTGTGTCAAACAGATACTAACTAGCTTAAGAGATGCATTTGAGTTTCCTTCCCTTTCTCTTTAATAGGACTAGGATCAAACCTAATATAGACAAGGAAGTGAGCAAAAGAACAGAAAAAGGACCTGAAAAGTCCTCCCAGTAAACAGGATGACATATTAGCTCAGCCCTCTCCAGAGCTCCAGAGTGAGTTTGAAAGAACAAGGTAAGACATACTTTCTTGCATATTCTGCAGTTAAGGTACTAACTTAAAAGAAATGAGATGAGATATTAAGACCTCTGAGTAAATCAGGGGTCACAGTCCCCTCATGTGGATTTCAAAAGGGTTTAAAGAAGGAACCCACATCCAGGCCCTGCTCGTCTCTCAGCCAAGTGGTTCTGACTTAATATCCATCAAATTTACCCCGACACCTAGGGGCTCCTGAAGCAAATCCATCCAGGCCTTCCCAGGCAAGGGCCAGGCCCGCAGCCTGAGTCAGCTGGGAGTTGGAGGGGAGGGAGAAGCCCAGGAGGGTCACGGGTCCCCATCCCCCAGGTAACCCCACTGCAGTTGAGCCTACGTGAAAGTGACTTTAAAAACCAAACCTGTTTGCCAGTTCAGAGCCTGGGCAACCGTTCACTAAACTTGACTTTGCTTCTCATGCTGGAGTAGTTAAATATGGGGACACAGCCGGGGCTCAAGGGTGAGGAGTGCCGGTGGGCTGGGTGCTGTCGAACAGGCTGTGATTACGTGTGCCAAGGGCGAGACTCCTGCCATCGCGTGGAGCCTCTCTCTAGAACAGTCCTTGTGCCTCTCCCTCCCGCCCCGAGGGCAAAAGGCATCTCCCCTTCCCGAGGGCCTCTTCCCTGCGGACAGTCCTCTCCCGGGGTTCTCACCTGTCCGGGGTGGACAAGTACTTCTGCTTCTGGAACTTCTTCTCCAGGCCCATGAGCTGCAGCTCGGTGAAGATGGTTCGGCTCCGGCGGGGCTTCTTCTGCCGCGGCGTGGGCTGCTCTGTCTCCGACTCACTGCTGCCGAACGCCTCGCCCCCTGGGGCCTCAGCGGACGAGGCCTCGGAGGCCGGGTGGCAGGACAAGGCCTGGGCAGCTCCCGGGGGGGCGGGGACCAGGTGGGAGATGACCGCGGGCTGCCGGGTGATCACTGAGAGGAGAGGGTATGCCCGAAGGGAAGCGGGGCCTGGAAGACAAACAGGGCGCAGGTCATGGAAGGAGCCGAGGTGGAAGGGAGCCAGCCGGGGGCCCTCAGAGGACCACTCACCCACACCCGTCTGACTGGCGGGGCCTCCTGATCATAAGGATGGAAGAAGGGGAATGATGACGTAGAACTGCTCGGTGGGCAGGTGAGCTTTGCTCAGCTTGATGTGTGAGAACATTCAAGCTCCCTAAGGCTAGGAAGAGGTTCCTGCAGTTTGTCTGGTTTTGAGTGGGCATGTCCCCGCCCCCTCTCCTTTAAACCCCTAAAATCTGGTTTCAGAGATATGGGTCAGTGGTCTGAGCAGATGAAAAGAAGTAGTCAGAAAAAGCTAGAAACACACAATGAAGGATACAGAATAGCTTTGTAATATACAAACTGCCTGAAAACCCTCTCTGGTCTTTATAAAAATACATAGTTGCAACTATGAATTCCTTCTGAGAGGTCTCCAGACCTTGAATCATGACATTCTTCAGAGCTGGAAGGAAGCTTAAAGATGATTTAATTGAACTTCTTCATTTCAGAGACAAGACTGAGCAAAAGGCTAAGTGACTTGCCCAAGATCACAGAGCCAGGAGCAAGAGGATCCAGGACTCAAACCAAGTTCTTCCGGCTTAACGTCCAGAGCTCTTATCACATCATGAATCACAGGGATACACCAATCACAGGAAGGAGGGGGGGCAAACAAAAACAGATTTTAACTCACATGAAAACTCAGATCCATTCCAACCTGCTGCCTAGAGCACTGTGTGAAGGAGGACCGTTGGGCTGGGTCAGAGCTTGGCTGAGGAAAGGGAGCGGGGTTGAGTGCCGACGTCTGCCGTGGGCATTGGCGGGGGTGTACGGTGGCATGGAGGCGAGTTATGTGCCACTCCTGCCTTAGGAATTTCTAGGCAGAAGTACTTTTCTGTCCAAGAATCTGTTATGTCGTTAAAGTTCAAGTACAAGAGCTCTTCCTTTTCATTATTCAATAGGATCGTCCTTAAAATGTCATGATCCTTACCCATCTAAGTCATTTTATCTCTCTGGGCCTCCATCTTGCCATCCACATAGTGAGTAAAAGTAGGTAATTTAAAGAATTTCTCAAACCCTAATAAAATGGTGCTATAAAAGTGCCTCTCATCCCAAGCCCATCTTGACATCTGGTGAAAAATAAAGAAGACTCAGGGGTCACCCTTTGGGGTTCAGCCCAGCCCTGGTAGCTTACTACAAGGGCAAAGGCAAGCCTGTGAGCTAACCCACGACCCCACTAGCTCTGGGTTAAAACCAACCCACGTCACAGAAACACCCAGGTGCTACTTGGGCTGTACCTTCCTCCCCTGGCCTGGCGTTTCTCTTCTTATTCATTCCTGTGCTTCTGTTTTGGGCCCCAGTCATGGTTATTAAAACAGATAACTTCTCTTGTTCTTTGAGTCCTTCTCATAAGGCCCAGTACAAACCACAGACTTGTTAAATAATAAATCACCAATCGCTATGTCTTCCATGAACTCTCCAGCCAATGCTAACACTTGAGGTTTTGTGTTGTGGATTCTTTCTGAGGGAAAAAAAAATCATCTGGGAATGAATTACAGCAAGAAAATGAGGATACTGGCCTGTGGTTTTGGATCTCCCAAGACACATTATGAAATGTCATTTTGTGAAAACAGTATCTGAAAGCTTCTTTACAGGTACAATGTAGTTCTCGTCCTTTTTTTTTTTTTTTTTTT
>LNAC01001037.1:215707-270984 GCA_002007465.1 Ailurus styani | reverse complement strand
CCCCGCTGAGCAGGGAGCCCAATGCGGGCCTTGATCCCAGGACCCTGAGATCATGACCTGAGCTGAAGGCAGAGGCTTTAACCCACTGAGCCACCCAGGCGCCCCCATAGTTCTCATCTTCAATCACTTTATTCCTTTAATTCTGACATTTCTTTTTCAAAGGAATTATCTTTTTGAAACAGGCTAATTTAGAATCCAGAAGCTTACCAGTACAGGAAGTGGCTGGTTATCTACCTGTCTGTAAGGTTTTCAATCACCAGAGTTTTGGCTTTCTCTTTTGTAAGAGAGTAAAACATTTTTTCCCCCTTAACATTAAAAAAATATTTGGGACGTGGGGTGGTATCTGGTGTTGGCCAGGACATGGGGAAATGGGCCCTCATATATATCGTTGGTGAGACTGTAAATCAGTATAGTCTTTCAGAAGGACAAACTAAGCAATACCCCCTCAAAGTACTAATCAGGCGATTCTATAATTTGAGACCAATTTTCCCATATGCACAAAGATTTATGGACAAGCATATTCACTGCAGCCTTGATTATAATAGTGAAACGGAAAACAACCCACATATCAATAGGAAATGATTAAATAAATTGTTACATCTATAGTATGAACTACAATATAAGCACTAAAAAGACCTATATAAATATATAGATTACATGGAAAAATAAACTGAAATGGGAAAAATTCTAAAGTAAATTATTGAGTGAAAATAAAGGTATGGAACAATTTGCATTCCATTAAAAAAAAACTGGATGTGTGTCCACATTCATAAATGCATTGTTTTTAAGCCCAGGAAGTTAGTTACCAAACTATTAACAGAGATTACCTCCAGAGAAGGCATGGGAGAGAAGTAGGGCGAAAAGTAGTCTACATGTATGACTCTAATCCTGAATCCAATCCTGCCATAAATGTTTACTGAGCATCTACTATGGGCTGTACTCTGTTTTAGAACTTGACTAACATCAAGTCCCACCTTCAGGAAGCTTACATTTCGGTCGGGAAGGTAGACAGCAAACAAATGAACAAATATATGATGCCAGGTAGTGATAAATTCCATGAAGAAAAACACAGCAGATTGTGAAGATGGGGGAGGAAGGAGAGGGCAGGTATTTCCAAGAGGGGAGGCAAGGCAAGGCAAGGAAGAGATTAACAGTTCTAGCAGATGGGTGACTCAGTGGAGAGGAGAACATTGGGAAGGGCACCCTGGGGACAGTGAACCAGCTAAGCAAAGCCCAAAAGTAGGAATGGGCTTGTGTTCAAGAGTAGCAAAAAGGCAGAGTGAGTGGGGGCTGGGGGGGGCACGGAAAGTCACAGGAAATAAAAATTTGGAGAAATATGCCGTAGTCAGATCACGTAGGGTCTTGAAGGCCAGGGCCAAGAGTTTGGATTTTCTACAGAATGTGATGAAAGCATTGGCGAGATCTGAGCTGGAGAAGGACAGGATGCGCTTTCCTGAAGAGCCCCGTGGCTGCTGTGCGGGGGCCTGACCGCAGGGGTGAGTGTGGAAGCAGAGAAGTGAGCTGGGTGGGAGGAAAGGCAGCACTCTAGACCAGACACCACTGTGGCAGGAGCCAGACAGGGAGCAGCTGTATAGTGAGAGGTGGCCCATTCAGCGTGTGCTTCGCAGTGAGGCGTGGAAGAGCCTGCGGAACGTTGAATGTCATGTCCGAGCTACCGAGAGCTGCCATGTCAGGTCTGGGTTTTTGACCTTGGCATGTACAGGAAAGATGGTGCCATTTGCTAAGGAGGGAAAGTTGGGGCTAACAGCCTGCCACTGACCAGAAGCCTTACCAACAAACAGTTAACACATATTTTGTATGTTACATGTATATATACTGCATTTTTACAGTGAAGCTAGAGAAGTGTTAGGAAAATTGTAAGAAAAAGAAAATACATTTGCAGTACTGTACTGTATTTATTGAAAACACTGCAGCTAAGTGGACCGTGCAGTTTAAATTTGTATTATTCAAGGGTCACCTGTATTTAGATTTTACTACAAGCACGTATTATTTTTCTAATTTCTAATTCTAATTTATTATTTTTCTAAATTTTAATTTAGTTAGACCTAATGAACTTCAGTTTTGTTCTCATTGTAAAGTTTTAGTATATGTCCAATTTGTCAAAAAAGAATTATCTTGCCCATAAATAGTTAAAATTTCTTCTAAAAAGCTGGGCCAAAAAAACAAACAAAAAACCTCAACAACCTAGAAATCCCAGCAATGTAGTATAAATTATGTTTGGTTTTATGACACTGCAAGTAAAACAAATACTGTGTGTTCTGAGCAAAGGGGACCCTCTCTTAGCCACCCCTGAGCCGATGGGTCTAAGGAATTTTCTCCTTTCGTGATATAAGATGTTTGAGTTCTCACGCTAGACAGAATCACATTCTTTCTTTTAAAATAAAAACTGTACAATGTGGAGAAATGATAGTCTTTAACAAGTGGTCCTGGAATGACTGGATATCCATATGCAAAAGAAATGGTAACCTAGAACTCATAACTTATTTTAAAAATCAACCGAAAATAGACCATAGATCCAAAAATAAATACAAACTTATAAAACTTTCAGAAGAAAACATAGGAGAAAAATCTTTGTGACTTTGGGCTTGGAAGGGAATTCTTAGCTGTGACACCCAAAGAATGTCGCATTAAGGAAAAAGGTGGAGCACCTGGGTGGCTCAGTGGGTTAAAGCCTCTGCCTTCGGCTCAGGTCATGATCTCAGGGTCCTGGGATCAAGGCCTGCATTGGGCTTTCTGCTCAGTGGGGAGCCCNTCAGGTCATGATCTCAGGGTCCTGGGATCGAGGCCTGCATTGGGCTTTCTGCTCAGTGGGGAGCCTGCTTCTTCCTCTCTCTCTACCTGCCTCTCAGCCTACTTGTGATCTCTCTCCCTCTGTGAAATAAATAAATAAATAAATCTTTAAAAAAAATTTTTTTTAAGGAAAAAGGTGAAAAGCTGGCNTTGTGATCTCTCTCCCTCTGTGAAATAAATAAATAAATAAATCTTTAAAAAAAAATTTTTTTAAGGAAAAAGGTGAAAAGCTGGCCTCCATCAAAAGTAAAAACTTTTACTTGGAAAAAGATACTACTAATAAAAAAGAAAAAAGATACTACTACTAAGAAAATGGAAAAATAAGCTACAGTCTGGGAGAAAATATTTGCAAATCATACACCCTGACAAATGATTTGTAACCAGAATATATTAAAAAAAAACTTCTCAAAGTTCAGCAATTAAAAAAAAATCACTCAGTAAGAAAGTGAACACTTTTTAAAAAAAGATTTTATTTATTTATTTGTCAGAGAGAGAAAGGGAAAGCACAAGCAGGGGGAGCAGCAGGCTCTCCACCAAGCAAGGAGCCTCATGTGGGACTCGATCCCAGGACCCTGGTATCATGACCTGAGCCAAAGGCAGACGCTTAACTGACTAAGCCACCCAGGCATCCCTGAACAAAAGTTTCAAGCAGATACTTCACCAAAGTGGATACATAGATAGTATATAAGTACATGAAAGATGCTTAGCATGATTAGGTATTAAGGAAATTTATATTAAAACAACAACAAGGGGTGGCTCAGTCGGTTAAGCGGCTGGCTCTTGATTTAGGCTCAGGTCATGATATCAGGGTCCTGAGATCAAGCCCCGCTTGGGGCTCCGTGCTCAGCATGGAGTCTGCTCGGGATTCTCTCTCTCTCTCCCTCTGCCCCTGCCCTCACATAAAAACCTATGTACAAATGTTTACGGTGGCATTATTAGTCATTATCAGAAGCTGGAAATGATCCAAACAGCCCTCCATTGGGATGCAGGGACAAACTGTGGAACATACATCCAATGGAATCATGGAATACTGTTCAGGAATAATAAGGGAACAAAGTATTGATATACACAGCAACATGGATGAATTTCAAATGCATTATACGCAGCATCATGGATGAATTTCAAATGCATTACGCTAAGGGAACGAAGCCAGAAGCTACAGAATTCCATTTGCAAGACATTCTGGAGAAGGCAAAACTCGAGGTGGAGAAGACATCTAGAAATCAGCGGCTTCCAGAGATTAAGGGTGGAGGAAGAATCTGACTATAAAGAGGCAACACAAGATAACTGGGGGTGACAAGCCCGGGTTTTTTTTTTTTAATTATTATTGAAGTTGACATACAATGTGACATTAGTTTCAGGTGTATGACATAGTGATTGGACGACTCTACACCTTACACTACACTCACCACAGTGTAGCTACCATCTGGTGACAAGGCTGGTTTGTATCTTGACTGTGGTTCTGGGTCAGACAACTTGATGCATTTGTCAGAACTCATAACCATACACTAAATTAGTGAACTTTTACTGAATATAAGGAAAAAATAAATTTAACCCCCCCAAAAGGTAAATAAGTACTTTGACTGCTATTTTGTTTTGGGGGGCTTAAACACATTTTTTTTTTTAATTTGAGCATAGTTGAAACACACTGTTACGTGAGTTTCGGGTGTACAATATGGTGATTAAACATGTTTATACATTATGCTGTGCTATGACAGCTCCATTGACTGCATTCCCTATGCTGTGCCTTTTATTCCCATGACTTATTCATTCCATAACTAGAAGCCTGCACCTCCTACACTTTCCCCTCTGGCAAACAAAGGTCTGTTCTCTGTATTTATAGATCTGATTCGGCATTTTGTTCTTTTGCTTGCTCATTTGCTTTGGGTTTTTTTTTTTCTGGTTATATATAAGTGCAACTTACATATAAGTGCAACTGCATGGCATGTGTCTTTCTCATTCTGACTTATTTCACTTATTAGCATAATACTGTCTAGGTCCATCCATGTTGCCTCCAATGGCAAGATCTCAGTCTTTTTTAAGGCTGAGTAATACTCCATTCTGTGTGTGTGTGTCTGTCTGCGTCTGTGTATATATATACCACATCTTCTTTCAACAGGGAAATGCTAGAATCAAAAAGACAAGAAATAACAAGGTGGCAAGGATGTGGAAAAAGGGAACCCTCGTGCCTGTTGCTGGAGGTGTAAATCCATACAGCCACTGTGGAAAACAGTATGGAGGGCCCCCCGAAAATTAAAAATAGAACTACCCATATATGACCCAATAAATCCACTACTGGGTATTTACCCAAAGAAAATGAAAATGCTCTTTCATTTTTATTATAAAAATAACACAACCTGTTATAAAAGAAATTTAAAACAATTCAGAACTATATAAAGTCTCCTCTCATCACTGCCAATCCTAGGCCTTAGAGTTAAACTTCCATCACTAACCTCATGTATTAGCACAAATGTACAGATGCTTCGAATCTAATCTATTGAACATGTAGTTCCAAAGTGTTCATTTGGTAAAGTATAAATATGTCACTTAATTTTTTTCTAAAGGGGTAGCCAACAATGTCAACACCACCTATTGACCAGTCCAGTGACTTAAAATGCTGCCTTTTAGATTCACCATGTTCCCAAAGAAACGAAATTGGGAGTTTTTGTTTATTCTGGGAATTCTGGGAGTCTGCTAGGGACTTCCAGTCACCAGAATTCTGAGAATCTCCTGTTCTCTAGGAAAGCGGCACTACCCTTCACCCAAGGGCTGCCTTCTGGGGAGGTGATCGATCGCCCACTGCTACACGAAGGTAGTGGGTTTGAGGGGAGGTGGGGAGGCAAGGGTTTTAGGAAATCAGAGAGGGGGGTACATTTCTAGAGGCTGCTGTGAGTCTGCAACTTTGGGGACAGCAATGGTTATTCAGAGAGGACTTCTGAAAGTCATTGAGGGTGTTTACTGTGTATAATCCATGAATATATCCTTTCAGAAAAACTAAAGATCTTCATGTTCCAGGCTCCTCTGGCCAGATTTCTATTGTCTTTGAATATAATTCTGTACATACACCGGCCATATGGGGCCCTAAAAATAATTAGGTTATATTGTATACTGGACTCTTCTGACCTACTGAACTAACACACTAGCCAACCACTCCGCTTTAATTATTGTGTTTTTTTTAAGGGAGTTTTGTTATCTGGGAGAACAAGTCCCCCTCTTTGTTCTTTTTTACAAAATGTTCTTGGCTATTATCATTTATTTGGAAAAATACTGTGGTGAACACAGTATAATGTGCAATCTTGTCAAACCACAATGTTGTACACCCGAAACTAACATAACATTGTGTGTTAACTATACTCAACAGATAAATGGCTTTTAGAGATTTATGCAATTTGGTTCTATGGTGCTTAAACCCAGTAAAAAACCCTTTATCAAAAACAAAACAAACAGGGGCACCTGGCGGGCTCAGTCAGTAGAGCACACGACTCTTGATCTCGGGGTCATGCATTCAAGCCCCATGTCGGGTGTAGAGCTTAAAGAAGAAAAACACAAAGTTCTAACGAGTGACAGTGATCTAAAGCTCCGTCCTTGACCGAATCCTATGGTTGCAGGAATCCTGACCCGAGCTCTGAGGCAAGTTCAAGGACGAAGCTGCACTCTACTCGCTGGCTATGAGCACCGTGTGATGCTGGAGGCACACACACAAGGCCGCTGGGGTGAGCATACACATTTGGGGGTTTCTGGAGGACCTCCCTTGAAAGTAATATGACTGCAGTGGGGCAATGTGTTGAGTTGTGGGTCCTTGGAAGGACGGAGCTCGGCCGCACCAGAGTCAGGGTAGGTAACGTGCGTGCTCCCGAGCACCGAGTCTCCCGAAAGGCAAACCCATGGGGAGCAGAAAAGTGAAACAAAATGCACGTTAGCCAGCTGTTTGCTGTCTTTTCTTGTTTTACCATATGACCCGATTCCCAAAGAAACAACACCGGCCTTGACCGGCTTTAACGTCACAAAGCATGGGCAACTCCTATTTCGTATTCCCCCAAAAAGTACTGTGGGATCATCCGGCCACATTTTTATATTTTGGCTAAAAACCCAATGTAGGTTTTAAAAACAGTAGAGGAAAGTTTACAACGAACACATACGTTAGGGGGCACTGCGGTCCCTGAGAAGGCGGACGGTGTATGATGCTGTGTGTTAAGCAGAGTCTTTCCCTTTCCCTGAGAATTATCACTATGTGAAACGTTGACTGAAGACAGCTGCCCTGCTCGGCTGGATCATTTACATACACTTGTGAAATTCAAGCACATTATCTGCCACTGAGTAATGAGAGCCATAAACCAAGGACATTGTTTAAACAAACACATTCTTAGTTGACAAACGGAGGGTAAACGTGACCACGATGAATGCATTTTCTAATCATTGTTTTCCTCCAGCCAATCCCCCTAACCAATGTTCTGCTGCAGAGGATGGATATCACATAATTGTGCATACTGTGTACCTACAAGTCATTCCCTGCCCCATGACTGGCTGTTTTGAGAACTGGGTTTTGAATTAGAAAATCTGAGCGCATCAGTGGTCGGTATGCCCTGGGACACTGCAGGGTGTTTGGGATGATACAGAATATTCAGCAGGCTGGGGCACCTGGGGGGCTCAGTGGGTTAAAGCCTCTGCCTTCAGCTCAGGTCATAATCTCAGGGTCCTGGGATCGAGCCCCGCATCGGGCTCTCTGCTCAGCGGGGAGCTTGCTTCCTCCTCTCTCTGCCTGCCTCTCTGCCTACTTGTGATCTCTCTCTCTCTCTCTCTCTGTCAAGTAAATAAATAAAATCTTTAAAAAAAAAAAAGAATATTCGGCAGGCTAAACAGAACAGTTTCCAGCTGTGCTGATTCTGGAAACTGTAACCTCATGCGTGTGAATGTGTCTGGGCCAGGGAGAGGCACGGTCCAGGCACATCTCCTCAGTATAAATCCTCTTTCCCGGCAGAAGCCTGTCCCTTCCAACTACAGCTTGATTTGAACATCAGGGCAGAATCCCCAAAGAACAGTGTCTGTTTCTACACATCTCCTGTGGGCTTCTTGTCCATTCTTCCAACATACCAGTCCCCAAATTGACTCTCCACACCCACATTTCCGGTTGACACGGGCGAGGGCCAAAGGTCTGAGTGGATAAGAATCTCTAAGCTGCTTGCTTGACTGATTTATGTTCCAGGAATGTGTGACCTATATATCCGCTGAAAGCCTCAGAGGGTCGAGAGCAACACACACAAAGACATGGAGCCGAAATACTCAGATAACCTGACAGACTCAATGGGACAACTGGGTGGTTTTAGCTGAGTTTCCTGGGGAAAATCGTAAAATCACCCATGCCAAATGATTCCCGTAGGCTCACATTCCTGCCACTTGGCTGGTAATCTGGGGTAGGGGAAAGAAGAGGATCTTTACCACTGACTTGTGGAGTGATCTCGAACAGGTTACCAACACTTTCTTCATTTCAATTTCCTCTTCCATGAAGTGGGGCTAGTAAGAGCTCACCCCTGAGGATGAAGTGGATTACCATTTGTGGAAAGCCCAGTGGGTTTGCATTGCTGTTCCCTCCCTTTCCTTTCCTGCCTTCACTGGAGTTGCCTGATGCTCTGTGAGTAAGCCAAAGGAAAGCAGATACATTTTCTTAGGGAGAAAGCAGAACATACTCACATGTACTCGCAAACTAGGCACATGGGTCTCCTCATCCTCTGTGCCTTCATATGCAAAGCAAGACCGCCACACCAGAATCTGCCAGTTTCTTTTTGCCACATGGAGGTCTTCAAATGCTCACTATAGAGCTGTAGTGAGACTGAGAGCAGCAAGGGATCTAAAGGAAATTGGTGAGAGGGCTGACCTGGCGGGACACGGAACATCCCCTAAAACTATCAAGACTCCAGAAACCATGTGCAGGTTTTGCAGACCTATAAAAAAAACTTCACAGAACACTTGAGAAGCCCAAAGCTCAGCTCTTCCCAGGGGCAGAAGGATGGAAGAGCTGGGACAGACCAGAGTCAATTTCTGACAACTGCAGGGAAAGGAGATGCGGGGGTTAGAATGCATTTGCCCTGCCTTACGCTGAGAGAGGGAGGAGGAAAGGCTGAGCGGAGGGTAAGTAGTAAGCAGACATGAAGATTCAGTCACTGTGTCTGGATGGATCATCTGTCAGCCTGAGAAAGAAGGGGAAGAAGAATGAAAGCAAATATAAAGACGCTCCGAGTGGCCTTTTAACTTCCGCACACACCAAGCTGCTAGGATGGTTTTGTACGACTGAAGAAAAAAGAAAATATTTGAAGAGGCCAACTCAAAGGCTGACACAAATGCCTTTGCCATTAACTGCTTCATTAAAAAAGGTGGGGGCATTTTGATGGGTTAAGTGTAAATGAATTAAAAACACACAGAATAACTTTATTTCAAAATCCACACAAGACTCCCGTACTGTCGACTCTGGCATAAACATCTAGCTAAATAAAAACTTCAGGAGGTTCACAAAGGTTGAAAAATAAAGGAAGTAGGGAGAACACATTTGGGTGGGGGGTGGTATTTAGAAAAATGTAGGAAGTTCGAAAAAACAAGCGGAGGACGTTGGAGCAACCCCGGTAGGCTGACGGCATGGTGCCATCTTTCCAGATTCTTGAGTTTTGCACAGAGACAAGCTCAGTCTTCTCACAGTCAGCCTGCAAAGCTGCAGCCGCCCACAGGAACACTGGGCTACACCAAGAGCTCAGTAAAATCAATTAAGCCAGTTGGGGCCGATAGGTTTAGGGACCTTCCCCTCCTGCCTAGAATGTTGAGCTACCCAAATGTGGTCACCATCCACCCTCAGCCTTCGCCACTCCCTGGCTCCTTCTGCCAAGGAACATACTGGAGACGGCACTGTCTCTCTCCTCCTGGCCATTCTGTTTTCTACAGACGCCCACACCTGCTTTCATCCACATCTCATAACCACTCACTGACGGAAAGCTTCCCAGAGCAGCTGTTGCTCAGGACAAAGACTGAATTAATCACTCCTACCTTCATGCGCCCACAGCTTTGTGTTTGTGTCCTTATTCACCCTTAATTCAGACCTCGGAGTAAGAGTTAATTTGTTTACTCCTCTATTTCTCACGAAACTGCAAACTTCTTTAGGACAAGAGCAGGAAGCGCATCTTCCTGGCGTTTAACTGTGTGTCTTACTCAAGCTGATTTTTACCTGGAACCAGACGATCGGGGCTAGAGATGTGCTTCTGCCACCTTTGGGCAAGCCAGATTCCCAAGTTTCTGTTTTCTTTTCTATAAAATGGTAATACGATATGTCTCCACATCTTGCTGAAGGTTTACATCAGATAATGAGCAGGAAAAAAAAAATTTTTTTTCCAACAATGAAGAACGATACCAAAGGAGGCACTGATTTTTTTCCCCAATGCTCAAAAGGAACTTGTGTTCTGTATTTTGGAGATGTCTCTATTCATTGGAAGTCACAACACGGCTCTCCTGGGCTAACCTAATCCACCCCCCTGCTTCATACCTTGTGTTTTGCCATTTCTAGTTAAGGTCCTGGCATCCTATGGGTGCAGTCTACACAAAGCTGACCAGGAGGAGTCCTCTCGTTCACCATCAGTGAACGTGACCCACAGCTACACAGCTCTATGCCAACTGCTAGAGACAGGAAGACAAACAATTCCTCATCTCTGCCCTCAAGAAGCTAATTAGCTCATTGGGAAAATGAGACATTAAAATTAAAAACAAACAAACAGGAAAACAAAGAAGCGTGTGGCAATGCTAGGTGCCGTAAGAACCCTAGGAATCAGGGCGCCTGAGTGGCTCAGTCAGTTAAGCGGCTGCCTTCAGGCTCAGGTCATGATCCCGGGGTCCTGGGATCGAGCCCCGAGTCAGGCTCCCTGCCCAGCGGGAAACCTGCTTCCCCTCTCCCACTCCACCTGCTTGTGTTCCCTTTCTCGCTCTCTCTGTCAAATAAATAAATAAAATCTTAAAAAAAAAAAAAAAAGAACCCTAGGAATTCAGGACGGATGGCTGGGTTCTAGAGAGTACAGGGCCTCGTCCCGAAAAGAGGAGGAGCTGGGTTGTGGGGAGAAAGGAAGGAATGGATGCCAGAGCCACTGTCAAGGAAAAACCAACGGGGTCTGGAGAACCAGGAGGCTGGGGTGGGAGACAGGTGCAGACGCATGCAAGGCACAGGTTCCTGCCGGAAGTGTGGCACTCGTGCCACGTGAGAATGTCCTGGGAGAAAAGACAAGGCTCAGAGAAGCTTATTTGTTTATGGTGACAATTAGATACCCAAGTGATGATACCTAATAGGCAGGGACGGTCACAGACCGTCCTGCCCAGAAGCGCTCAGAGACAGATATGGAGATTGTCCTAAGAACCAGAGCTGAAGGGCTAAAAGTCAAATCCCAGAAAGAAACACTTACAAACAACAGAGGACAAGGACTGGCTCCTGGGGTCCGACTTTGTCAATGGGGCTGGAAAAGGAAAAAGCAGCAACAAGCAAGACAGACTTGCCTGAGGAGGAAGTAACACAAGGCGAAGGAGTATAGGCTCAATGAAAATGGCCAGAGAATTTCAAGAATGACAAACTTCCTAAGTTTACTCACTAGGAAATCTTCTGACTTAAGTTCTGAAACGTCCCCCCCCTTCTCTGCTACATCCAGACCCATCTTCATAGTATCGGAATCTCTACCAGGCAACCTGGGAAAATGTGCCTCATGCCAGGGCACTGGGCAAAGTTTCTAGAAAAAGCCACAGGAGATTACCTTTCTTTAAGTGGCCCCGTGGGTCCACAGGCAAGCTCCTGATTACCCAGAAGGAAAATCATCTGCCACACTTAGAACCTATCTCATGCCAAAATGTAATTTTCCAAATTCAAGTTCATTTCCTCCTTCTCCCTGTGCATTCTAATCCTGGCTTAAATATACTCTCCCTAGCTTGCCTTTGGTTGCAAAGAATAGAAACAAAGTGGGATAAAAGAGAATAAAATTCAATTTAATTTAACAAATTACGGAATACCTCGCGTAGACACTGTGCCAAGAACTGGGGATAAAACAGTATGCAAGACAGACCAGGTCCTTGCCCAGCTTATGCTCTGGCCAGATGGCAGACACTTAAGAAAGCAGTAATTCAGGGTGCTATAAAGAGCATTCAGCAAGAGGATTTAACCAAATATAGGTGGTCAGAATGCACCCCCCCCAAGAGTGTCATTTAAATGGACATGTGAAGAATGAGATTAGCTGAGACTCTAACCAGAGATTAATAGAGAATAAAAAGAAACAGATAAAAATATACAAATTTGCCAAATACTGATATACAAAAAGAAGAAGGAGGAGGAGGAGGAGAAGAAAAACAAAAAACACTGGATGGAAAGGCATTTGGGCCTTCCCAGAGAATACCTAAAGAGTTTTTAAGGTGGAAGCTGGTTCTGCTGGGGCCAGGGGGAAGAATTCTCTGCTGGAACATGAAGGCAAGTTGCTAAACTGGAGTGCTCTCAAACAAACCAGGCTCTGGGACGCCTAGTGGCTCAGTGGGTTAAGCCTCTGCCTTCCGCTCAGGTCATGGGATCTCAGGGTCCTGGGATTGAGCCCCACATCGGGCTCTCTGCTCAGTGGAGAGCCTGCTTCCCCCTCTCTCTCTGCCTGCCTCTCTGCCTACTTGTGATCTCTGTCAAATAAATAAATAAAATCTTTAAAAAAAAACCCCAAAACAGGGATGCCTGGGTGGCTCAGTTGGTTAAGCAGCTGCCTTCGGCTCAGGTCATGATCCCAGGGTCCTGGAATCGAGTCCCCCATCGGGCTCCTTGCTCAGCAGGGAGCCTGCTTCCCTCTCTGACTCTGCCTGCCGCTCTGCCTGCTTGTGCTAGCTCTCTGACAAATAAATAAAAAATAAATAAAATCTTTAAAAAAACAAAAAAACAAAAAACACCACACCAGAGTCCGGTAAGGCCCCCCAAATATAGTCAGGGATCAGAAGATTTCCCTTTGCCATAACGATCGGCATTTTCTACCAGCTGGCTCCATATCACACAGTCAGTCATATCATTTCTGTTGTTGAGTCCCCTCTTCCTGGTAATCCTCTCGTTTTCTGATAAAAGTGCCTCCTTAAAGGTTATATAGTGAATGAGGTCAGGGAACACAGAACCACGTGGCAGAAAGGGCTCAAACTTTGGGGAGATGCACCCTATCAAAGAGAGGAGGAAAGAGCAGTTCTGTGTTTGGTGGAAGGATCTTGTTGGATAGAATGGATGAGTTCCTCCTTTTCTCTTCTACTCAAGCCATTAAGATCAAGTGGCAGACAAACAGCAGTTGGGTAATTATACAGCAGAAACATCAATACGTACTCATGATTGAGTCTTGCTCTTGTAGGTAGTAAAAGATAAGAGTAATAAGGGATCACAGTAGGAATAATGGCAATAAGATTCCGCAAAACAGTGAATGTGAATCACGGGGACCATGGTTACCCAACTGGCCAACTGGGACCAAAGACAACCTACAGCAGGAAGGCCTTCCCTGTCCCTGCACAGAGTCAAACCCTGTCTGTCAAGATGCAACTCTACCCTCAACAATGCCAACATTAAGCTTACGTAGCCTTTAGTCCATAATGAAATCTTTGCCGGAATGTTCCTCATCTGTACACGGGGGAGTTAGTTTTTAAGGTCCCTTTGTGGTACCGAGATGCAATGATTTTATCAGCATTATCACACTCAGACCCAATGTGTCTCTCTTACATTTCTCAACCCGATTGCACAGTCTTTGCCTTATATTTCTATCTCCCATGCTGTACTTCCCGTACTTTGCCAGGATACCAACTGAATACCTATTAGCCAAATTAAACAAGTATGCTGGGAATGAGAGTATTAATGCATTCAGGTAAACATCTCCAGCATAACCAAATCTCTGTTCACAAGGAAGTGCAGGATAAACTGTGTACTCATTTGCTATCCCCATTGAGTGACCCAGATCGTAACTATGCTAGGCAAAAGACTATCTTTGCATTAAATCTAACCATGTACAATTAAGACTTTGAGGCTATGTGATTTATAGCTAATGACACAGGGAATAACACAATTACTTTTTCTAGCCTAGCCTTTGATGTACGAGGCAGATGGTATTTGACAAACTCACACAGAAAGTCGATGTCTGAACTAGGACCAGAGCTCAAAACCCTAGAGGGAAGCACAAATGTTCTGTTTATGTCACGTATTGCCCTTCTAGGCGGGAACTACCAAGACGCTAAGTAGTGGCTGGCCTCAGACATTTTTCTTCCTTCATGTGGTCTTTTTTTTTTTTTAAAATCATTAACTGCAACCTACTGTTACAAGCGCTGTGAAGTGAATAATGAGAGGACATGGTAAATACTACTTTGGAAGTTTCTGGGCCTTTGAAATTCCCTTTCACACCCCCTCCCAGCTATACTGAAGCATAATGGAGAAATAAAAATTATGCATATATAAAGTGTACAACGTGATGATTTGATATAGGTACACATTGTGAAATGACTGTCACAATCAACCTAATTAACATAGCCATCAGCTCACATAATTGCCTTTTTTGTGTGTGGCAAGAACACACTTGGCAAATCTCAAGGATATGATATGTTATTATTAACTCTGGTCCCCACCTGCTGTGCTTTAGGTCTCCAGAACACGTCTGTCCCATAAATGTACGTTTGTCCTCTTTGACCAACGTTTTCCCACTTTCCCCAACCACCAGCTCTCTATAACTCTTTTCTTCTCTGTTTCTAGAAGCTTCTAGACTGCACACATGAGTGAGACCATGTAGTACCTCTCTTTCTGTGTCTGGCTTGTTTCACTCACCATACTGTCCCTCCGGGTTCATCTATGTTGTCACAAATGGCAAGTTTTTTTTAGGCTGAATAATACTCCATTGTACATATATACTACATTTTCTTTATCCACTCATCTGCTAGTGGACACTTGGGTTGTTTCCATGTGATGGCTACTGTGAATAATGGTTCAATGGACATAACAGTGCAGAAATCTCTTTGTGAAAATGATTTCATTTCCTTTGGGTGTAAACCCAGAAGTGGGGCTGCCGGATCCCACGGCTGTCCTACTTTTCATTTCTTGAGGTACCCTCCATACGGCTTTCCACAGTGACTGTAATCATATGGCCCATTTTTAAGGAAGCTCGAGTGTTTTAGAGATGAACAGCTAATAATCTGATATGTCACAAACCATTAAAAGTCTCCTGCTTAGAAATTTCTCCTAAATTTGGCAAATACTCATTTAGGAAGAGAGGAGGAACCTAAGGGCAGACCTCCGATTTATGTATTACAGCTTGAGGGCCTACACCATTGTCATTGATTTGCTCACTAAAAAAAAAATAACTCACCCTGCGTTAAAGGCAGTAGGGTTAATCTCTCTAAAAGAAGAGAGGCTCAACAAGACACCGAATTAGTCACGCCTCTTAAATTCTACCCATATCCAAAGGCAATGAGCAGACAGAGAGGACAAAGGAAGGAAAACTTATCGAGCACCATCATGGGCTAGACTCTGTACATACCTCTCTCTTAGTCTGAGCAAAAATTATCAGTGATGTGGGCACATATCCGGACTCTGAACAGATATCTGATTCATGGCCATGCTCTTTTAATTATATGTTCCCTTCCAAAATTCTAAAATACAATTTACCAGGGAACTTTCCTTTCTGATAATTCTAGTGTTCCAGGTAATCAGTATATGTGCATACATAGCTAACGCCTTCTGCTTTTTCCAGGGGGTGCTAATGAGTTACGCACTGGTGTTGGCTCATACTGCCTGAGCAGAGTCCATCCTTATCTCAAGGCCCCCATAATTTTCATGACATGGTGCCCAACTCCCCAAAGAAAAAGGCAGGCAAGAAGGTATTTTGGTTTCTTCTTAAATCGTGTTGATTCTTTCCCAGTAGGAAGCAACATGTTTCAATGTATAATATTTAAATCTACAGAAATATAGACACCAAAAAAAGTATATTCCTACGTATAGGAAAACCAGCGAAGTTCACAGATTTCTTAAAGATAAAGGAGATCCTATTCGGAGACACTCTGCTTGGAAGAAAGATGGCACCATGGTTCTAGCCCAGGCCAGAAGAGAGAACAAACAGTTGTGTTTCCTGGGGAACAGCCTGGGTTGAAACAACCTACGACATTCTGAAATCCACCTAACACAGAAATAATGGCCCCATTACCAAGACCAAATAAGTGAGCCAAGCCATACACATGGGCAAAGAACTCAGATCTGTACTGTAGCCAGATGCCCAGGTACTTTGTCATTTTCCATGAGCCTTTTCCCCATTGACCATGTGAGAAGTAGAGAGGCATTTTTATAGAACTTGAAACCATTATTCCCAAAGATATGTATCAATATTGCTTTGGGTTTCCCTTAATTATTCAAATACATTTACCCCCGCTGGTAACAAGTTAGCAAATGCTGGAGAAAAGTAAGGGGAAAAACAAATTTTTCTCCTTTTCTTTATTAGATTCTGAGCTCGGGATTATACGCTCAAAAATGGTCATTCTATCAACAGGAAAAAAAAATAAGGTCAATAAATTGCAGTGTAGAATTGTGCCAAGATTTCTGTCAAAGGGACAGGTTTTTAAAATAAGGACATGTTTTTAAATTTTAGGATCTTTTTGGCCAACTAAATAAGATGGATGTCAGGACAAGGTTTCGAAATGTAATCAGAAATGTTAATGTCCTGGGAAGCATATTTCACTTTCTAGGTACTACTATCAGCTGAAAGAGGCAATACCAATGTGAGCTATACTTATCTTATGACAGGGACTTCTGGGCTAGCACAGTCTTTCCTAGAATATCTCCCTTCTTGCTGTCAACACTACAGAACCCACTTCCCACGCCAAGTATAACCACCAACACAGACACAAGTTGGTTTTCTGTCCCGGTCCCTCCAACACCTGCAATGTGTATTCCTCTCTGCTCTTCAGATGCAGCACAGAAAAGAGGATTTTTGACAAGAGCAACTCATAGGCCCCCAAAGAGAAGAGCTTCAACATGCAGTGTGCCCTGCTGGCTTGTCCTCCTTTAACTGGGCCATGAGTCTCTTCCACTGGCCATGCTCCATGGGCTCTCCATCCAGCTGCCCATTCAGGCCCTTTCGGGCCAGACCCTGCCTTCCCTCTCCCATCACACAGCTGACAGCATGAGATGAGAGCTACTCCGGGGCCAGTGTCTTCCCTGCCCTGGAGGACGGGGTGGAGAGTGAGTCAGAACACAGTGGTGTTCCTCTCTGATCCAACTATATCTACATTATGACCCCACAATTCACCCAAGGCCTGGCAGAAGGCAGGAGTGCCACATACAAATGAAACTGTTGGATAGACAGACTCCCAGGACACCCCAAAAGTCTCCAAAAATAGCCTCAGGCAGCAACCAAATTACACCATACCAACATCTCAGTAGAAACCATCCATTCACAGAGGAGAGGATGAAACCACAGTTGATCTTTTGAGGCCTATAATGAAGTGATTAGAATCAGGTTTGAGTGGTCACTTTTCTAAGGCAGTAACTAAATGCAAACAAGGGGTGACAACTTGTTAACCCACTCACCTACTGAGTAAGACTTCTGGTTGGTCACAGTTCAAGGGGGGAAACGAGTGATCCTGACATACCAATTCCGAGTACAGTGGGTGGACTCTGCAATTTCTGCTTGTTCTTAACTAGTGAGGCTCTGCACGATCCTTAGCTTCACAATTCTTTGCACATTATTCAAAGACAATCAGTTGGAAACACTGAGCCAACTCACTTCCCCTAAGCCACCTCTGAGAAAGTTTCTGTAGGAAAAGAATGTCCTGCCAAACGTCTCCATTCCCCAGCACGGCTCCTCCTACTTCTC
This sequence comes from Ailurus styani, assembly GCA_002007465.1. Classification (NCBI taxonomy): domain Eukaryota; kingdom Metazoa; phylum Chordata; class Mammalia; order Carnivora; family Ailuridae; genus Ailurus; species Ailurus styani. Next base: position 253,315 of record LNAC01001037.1, on the reverse strand, counting down.
AACACACTAACATTTGCTAGTCTTTCTTAACCAACATTAACCTCCACCCCTAACCACACCCTACTCTCTCCCAACAACCAGGGAGCATCACCCATCTGTCAAGGGTAAACAATCTAGGACCAAGACACTGGCCTGATTCCCAAATGCTGAGAAATGAAGCAGCAGAACTCACAGGGACACAGTGAGGATTTGAAAATGAAAAGCACATTCAGCCTCATCTTCCACACCTGCAGACTATGGGAAGTCCCACATAGACAACAGCCGGCCCGTCTCATTCAATCTTTCCCATAAAGGATAGATAAAGCGAAGGGCAGGAGATTTTTAAGAAATCCACATCTCTGAAACTGGATGGGTCTTTGTGGACACAGACTCTGAAAAGCCTAAGAAGGGAGCTAAAAGCCCAGGTGACACCAGACCCCCCAAAAAGAAGTCTCAGGAAACAGTATCATGGGAGATACAGGGAAATCGGTGGGATGTTCAGCCATCCATTCCCTTCAAAACACTCAGGGTCACTACTTGTCTTCAGGAGGAAGGGTACCAGGTAAAGTTGGGGTAAGAGGAGAGGAGTTTGTTAAACCAAATCTTGATAAGTGTCTTAACATATCCATGCAATGGATACTCTCATTCCTCAGCTTATGACTCTTTGAACGATTTAGTTCTAAGAGAGAGAGTCAAAAGGTCCCAGGTCAAGAAAGAGTCAAGAGCTTAGCTGGCCAAACTTTGGGGCGCCTGGGTGGCTCAGTCAGTTAAGCATCTGCCTTCAGTTCAGGTCATGGTGTCAGGGTCTGGGGATCAAGTCCCACACCAGGCTCCCTGCTCAGGAGAGAGTCTGCTTCTCCCTCTCCCTCTGCCCCTCCTCCCCGTTTGTTCTCTCTCTCTCTCTCTCTCAATAAATAAAATCTTAAAAAAAGAAAAAAGAGGTCCTAAGACCAATGCTCCATGATCTGGGAAATGGTGTGTAAACATCTGGTCTTCTTTGAGGAAAAGAGAGAGGGGCTGAAGATGATGGTTGATGCATTTAATATACTAATTGTAATAAATGGGTTCCACAGAGCAACCACTGTTGCTTAGCCAAAATCTCTGGACAGATGTAGGAAGGAAAGCTTGCTGAGTGGAATAGTTGTGTGAAAGCATTTCCCATGATATCCTGCAGGCTTTGCTAAAAAATAATAATAATAATAAAGTAAATAATAATAATAATAATAATAATAATAATAATAATGAGGTGAAAGGCTTCTCCTGATGCTTCTGGATCTAAAAGGGGCCAAGGACCATGAGGAGAAGAACTGGCCAGCCCAGCCCCACACAATGATGTCATGGAAAACATCAAAGAGTCTGTCTTAGCAGGCAACACTAGCACACTTAAAACTCATCATTGTCATGATTAATACCATCAAAACGTTTATTAAGCGCCTAATTATGAGGCCTATCACAGGGAGTGAACTGAGATCACCAAAACCACACTTGCTCATAGGTTCATTATCAGGTTGAGGTGGGGGAATCAACTAATTTTTAAATTAAGATTGGATATTAAATCATAAATAAAAGTAAAATCAATTAACATTAAACTGACAGTTTTAACTAAAGGTATAAATGAATTGTACTACTTACCATGACTTAAACTGAAACACTTAATGCCCTAGAGCCAAAAAGAACAATGAGTCCATTCATTAATTGCTTTCTCATTATTTGTGAGCTTTGTTGACAGGTCTATTGTTCACCCTAATTATTTTTGGCCTAAACTCTTTAGCCCTTACGAAAATCATTAGTAAGACTGCATATGAATTTCTCACACCTAGTTCAGGTAGTATTTTCACATACCTACAAAACTGGCAATTGAGGCCCTGGGTCTTTCTTAAGACAATATGTGACCAAAAAAAAAAAAAAAAAAGACAATGCGTGACAACAATCCCAAGAGAGCTATAAACTGACTCTAATTCGTTTCTGTCTTCCCGGCGCTGGCACTCCCGCAGAGAGCTAACATAGGATTTGAAGATACAGTTATCAAGAGAGCGAGGCCTATGAAGAAAAGGATCTGTGGAAATTTCCCCTCCCAGAGCTGGTGATCTCATTCAGCGGAGAAAGGTCTCTGGTTGGGGAAGAACGATCTGGACCCAGTAGCCGTAATTAATCCTCAAGACAAGACAGCAGGGGGATGAGGAAGGAGGTTGACTGGCCAGCTGACAAATAGTGCCAGAGTCCTGTAGTAGACTCAGAAGTGGTACTTTATGTAATTCCTTTGTCTCAGAAGCTCTTCGAGAAGCCAGATAAAGTAGCTTAGTCCCAAGGTCTAAATTAAATAACAGCCAGAACTGAACTAGATCGAAGGTCAGACTATCCTTACAAATCCTAATGCTCATTTAGAGAGAGCTTAATTTTAGAAAAAAGTCCCCACTTGCCTTTCTCTTAATGTTCGCTCAAAAACGTACACTCTTCACTCCAAAATCTCTCTACCTTACTTGTGTAAGGAAACTCAAACTAACATCACACCGAAATTACCCCTGAGGTATTTATTGTCCAATCCCACGTGCCCCGCCATCTCTGCACAGAAGGATGGTCATCCTTTCTCCAAGGTGCCCCACACTGTTCCCACCCTTTCCCAACCCACTGACGGACCCTGGTGAGGCTTCCTGCCGTGACCACTGAGACATCTTTTTAACGGGTGTCCCTGTCTTCAAGCTTGAAGGCTTTCCCAAAAACGACTTTTCATCACGGCACTTCCTGCCCCCAAAACCTTCAAGGAGTCCCCAGTGTCCAGAAGATAAAGGTACATGCCATGAAACGGCAACCAAACCCCGTGACGAATGGAACTGGTCCCCAAATTACCTTTGTAATAATCACACAGTTACTCAACCAAACCCGCTGCTTAGTCAATGCACAAAAAATCCACTTTTCTCACTCCGGCCTCCCTCCTCTGCTCATGCTGGTCCTCCAGATGGTGGTCAGAAGCTCAGCTCAAGAGCCAACACCACTTAATAATGTGTGTGACTTTGGACACATTTCTTTCCCCTCCGTAAGCACAGAGAACGGCGCACAGCTCCGAAGCACTCTTCGAGAATGTCATCCACATACTGGGGTGCCTGGCTAGAAGCCCATCCTCCTTGTTTGCTTTATAAATTATAAAATTAAATGAATTCTTTGCAACTCTTGAAGGTGATGCCCAAAGTCCACCTACAACTAGAAATACATACATCCAAAGGCTACCTCTTCGAATTCTTAGTGTGCTTAAATTTCCAGATATAACGTGGCAGCAAATAACTCTGGTTTTCTTCGGTCTTGTTTTTGTGCTCCTCTACCCAAAACAGAAGCTTCTTGGGTGTTAGTTTCCTCTGTGCCTCCATCAGAACTTCCTTCGGGGCCCGGCGCATAACTGACACTTAATTTAAGAGTCCCTGGCTACCCCAAAACAAAAATCATCTCCCTATTCCAAACTCACTTCCGCCTATTTTATCAACTACTTCTTGGGCATACCTTACATTATCACTTTAAGTTTTCAGCATTAAATTTCAAGCTACAATCAAGCACCTGAAGGACAGAAGCCCGGTTTTATACCTGGTTATCTTCCACAGAGACTCTTTTCCTAGCAGTGTCAATTCCAACTGCAACTTAAAATGACCTTGGGAGCTTTATAAAAAAAAAATATATATATATATATAAATTCCTAGGCCCCAATATATATATAAATTCCTAGGCCCCAATATATATATAAATTCCTAGGCCCTATCCCCAGAGGTTCTGACTTAGTTGATCTGTGGCCAGGCCTCGGGATTCTAGGTGCAGCCAGGGTTGGGAGTCACTCACAACGAAAGACAAACCGTAAGTCAATGGATGCTTGCTGACTTACTGCTCGGCAGGGTTACTGGACTCTAAGGAAGCCTCCCAGTCTTCCTGTCCTCTAAGTTAATCAACCCATTTTCTGTGTTCTTTGCCCTACATGAGGCTCATGCCAATTCCTACTGTTCTCCTGATTCTACCCAAAATTAGCCCAAAATTCAGTTACAGCATTTCCACCTAAGCCCAGCTCCCCAAAGATTTAAAGGGCTATCGACTGAGCGTAACTTCATTGTGTCCCTCATATTCTCATTGATAGCCATTCTCTGCCTTTCTTTATAGACTCTCAGCTTCAGATGGAGGGGCACTGTAGCACAACCAGAGAGACCATGAAATCCGCTGTATTACAGACCTATTTCAAGTCAGTCCAAGAATGTACTTGGAAGGAATCCTGTTACAGTGCGGGCTTGTCTAATATGGCCATTACTCTGGATTCTGGATAGTGTATTAGCCTCCCCTTTGATTAGCTAAGGGCAGCAAAGGTCATTGCTTGTCTCTTAGGGTTCACGGTCAACCATACTGAAGCAGTATTCCCATAGAAACTTCTCTTTTAACGGTGCCTAAATATTTCCTGAGTTCCTGCAGTAGACAAAATAGACAGGGTCTCTCTCCTTGGAGAGTTCAGTCTAGAGAGAGAGAGGGCATAAATAGTAATACAATAAACAAGTAAACAAATAGATAACCTTAATTCATGATAAGTACTATGAAAGAAAGAACCAGGTTGAGTGATGGAAGTATAGCTGGGTGTGGCCTGGGGACCGAGGAGGTGGAGATCTTTTAGAAGCTATCTCAAGGTTAAGAACCAGCCACAGAAAATGTTCCAGGTAGTGGAACAGCATATGCAAGGGACCAGAAATAGAGAAGAGTGTAGCGTGTTCCAGGAACAACGCAGAAGGTGTAGATGAACCACAGCAGGAGTTGGGAGGGCCAGGTGGCTCCAGGTCGGGCAGGTTGAGGTGCTCAGTCCTTCTTTCATTACCCCTCTGCACTGCCTTTACCCAAAATTTATCTTGAAGCAGAAAAGGTGGGCTTATCAAATTCTCTCATGTCACAGAAAAGTAGTGCGTTGCATGAAATGACCAGGATTTTTAACGCTTGGCATGGGCTAAAACCAACAGAGGTGAATCCATCCTTCAGTGGCTTTCAGGACAACACCCAATCTCTTCATCCAGGCGTGAGAAGCCCTGCCCACCCCTGCCGCTTCCGCCCTCATCAGGGAGCCCATTGTTCAGCCAGTCCTCCGAATACCTTCAGGCCTTTTCGTGCCCCTCAGTCTTGCAAAGTTTGCTCTGTCTGCCTGGTTCTCCACCTGGTAAACTTTTATTTGTCTTCAATGTGGTGACAGAGGTACCAGACCCTCCAGGAATCCTTCTCTGGCCCTCTCCCCACACTCTTTTATCCCGACAGGGTTAGACAGCCCTCCTTTGTGACTGCCTAGCACGCTGCATACACTCCTATCAGAGCACTTGGCCCGCACTGGGAATTTCCATTTAATTATCTGCCTTTCCTACAGGACTGAGCTTGATGACAGAACTGCATGGTGCTTCAGAACCGCACCTGAGAAACAGTATCTAGTAGAGCCCCAGATAGTTAGTACTCAAAGTTTACTGAGTGAATGAATACCTGAATTAAATAAATACAGCCTGGAAACCACCCCACTTAACAGTTGTTTGTGGAGTGCAGATGGGTGAAAAGTGGGGTTTGAGGGGATCACAGTTCCAAGAGCCCAGCCGAGGCTTCACTAGTGGAAGTACAAAGCACAGACTGAGCAAAGGGCGTTGGGTCCAACTGCATCCTTTAAATGCAACTTGACTCTCCAGGATAGGGTGAGGGAAACAATATCATGCCTGGAATTTCTAGATGAACCAGACAGTGAGCTCCCAGAGGCGGGAAAAGCTATGTCTTATCATCTTTGTATCCCTACCAAGTAGCATTACACACAGAATAAGGGCTCTGTGTGGGCCCACTGCCTATATTAAGTGAAGGTGGGGGAAGTTTAGCCCAATGTGACTTAGCAAGACTGTAAGAAGCTGCCTTTGAATATTTGAGGGGCCTGCACCTGGACAATTAGATTTCTCATGTGTGGCTCCAGAGTATGAAATGAAGACTCTGAGTAGGTGGCTTTTGCTTGATGAACACCCACAAAGGAATGGGCTGCCTAGTACAGCGGCAAGTGCCTCCCTCCTCACCGGACATGCAAGCAGAGGCTCGGACAACCTGTGGATTCTGTGGAGGAAGTGCCCTCCGGCACGTGGGAGGTGAACCAGGTGGCCTCTCTGGTCCCATCCAACGGGCTCTAGGACTTGGGAGACTCCACACTTGAACACGAGAAAGGTGTGTCTGCTTCAGATATCCTTTTTGTAGACCACTGTCCGTGTTTCTCATCAGATACCCACTCAGTGCTTCCTGGGTTTTTCTCTAGCGTGGATTCTTTTTTTTAAAAAAGATTTTACTTATTTATTTGACAGAGAGAGACACAGTGAGAGAGGAAACACAAGAAGGGGGAAGTGGGAGAGGGAGAAGCAGGCTTCCTGCTGAACAAAGAGCCCAATGTGGGACTCGATCCCAGGACCCTGGGATCATGACCTGAGCCGAAAGCAGACACTTAATGACAGAGCCACCCAGGCGCCCTCCAGTGTGGATTCTTGAAAACAACAGAAAAAAAAATCACAGTTGCTTTAAAAAAAAAAAAAAAAGACTCATTTTTAAAGTATTTGTTTTGTTTTACCAAACATGTATTTTATTTTATTTTTTTATTGAAGTGTAGTTCACATACAATTTGGCATTCGTTTTCGGTATATGACACAGGGTTTCAACACTTGTATGTAAAGTGATACATCTCAGCCACCATCTACCATGATACACAGTTGTTATATATTATTAACTGTATTCCCTATGCTGTACATTGTATATCCACGTCTTATTTTATAACTGCAAATTTGTACTTTTTCATTCCTTTTTCATTCCTATTTTTGCCCATTTATCTGCTCTTTAAAACAAATTCCTGTAGTCTCTCCCATGATCTCTCTCTTCATCTATTTTACGCATTTTATAGACTTACCTATTATCTCAGAAGCTGTAAAAATCCAAAAACTCGACAGTAAATGTCACTGTTTACCAGAAAATGCATGCTGAGCTGAACGGAAACCCTAAGGAACAGATATACCCTTGAGGCTTGTTGAGTCTGGTTAGCCCAGCACAGAGAAAACCCATACGTCCATCCTCCTCACAGGCCCCTCTCAGGCACAGTCCACTGCTCCCTATGACATGCCCTGACCAGTGTCCCCCCCCGCCTCGTCCCCACAGTGCCTGACCACGGGCGCCTCTCCTCCGGCAGCCAGCGCGATGGTGGCCTGCACCTCCGTCTCCCCACCAACCTGCCAGTTCCTGGGAAGCAAGTGTGCTTTAGGCACCTTGTCTCCACACAGGACACTTGAGGGACAATATGGCCTCGAAATATAAATGCAGGTTTGGGAGTCAGAGCTGAATCTGAGTTCAGACAAACAAGTTGGGTGGTCCTGATGGAATTCATTCATCACTCTGAGCCCCATTTTTCTAAACTGTGAAATGAGGACAAAAGTAACAATTATGCCATAGGATTATTGTGGGAATTAAATGACATTTTTGTGAGTTTTATTAAGGAAGAGTTCCTTAAACTCTTATTTAAAATAATGGACACAAAGACAGAGAAAGACAAATACGGCCTGGTGTCTCATACATAGGATCTAAAAAAAAAAGTCTAACTCATAGGAACAGAGTAAGATCATGGTTGCCAGGGGCTAGAAGATGGGGAAAAAAAGACAGGTTAGTAAAAGGGTACCACCGTTATCAACAGGTGAGTAAGTTCTGAAGATCTAATGTATAACATGATAACTGTAATAGAGAATGCCATATTGTACAATTAAATTTTGCTACGGGAGTAGAACTTAAAAATGCTCTCTCACACAAAGAGCAAGAAAAGAAAAAGAAAAAGAAAAGAGGAAAGGGAAAATGAAAAGGAAAGGAAAAAAAAAGGAAGGCGGGAGGAAGAAGGGAAAGTATGTGAGGTGATTGGGTGTGTTAATTAATTCCATGGGGAAAATCCTTTCACAGAGAATACATATATCAAATTATCATATATACTTGAAAAATCTTAAAATTGTATTTGTCAATCATACCTCAATAAAGCTGGAAACAAATAATGGGCACTAGGGATATTAGGTGAATGTATAATTATCATGTTTTAGGAAGTTCCATTTATGTTTTTTTTATTCCATTTATGTTTTAAAGCATTTATTTAGGAGTTAACCTTATGCAAGGGGCTACACTTTGCTCTGTAGTAACAAATATATGTAAGGAAAGAAAAGAAGCCTTTTGTCCAGAACTTCATAATCTAGTACAGCAATAGATAAGTAATACACATAGATATCTATAAAGCAAGGCGTTTAATTAAATGTAGAATAAAAAATAGAAGGCCTGTAGGAATTTGGTAGAGGGAGTGAAAACTTCTGCCCACGATGTTCAGGGAAGGGAATGGCAGTGAGCTGTGCTCTAAGTAACAGGATTTTGATCTGCAGAAAGCAGGAAGGCAAGCACATCATGACCAAGATAAAAAGACAAACATGCAAGATGGGATAGGAGTAGTAGTCACGGAAGAGAACTAGAAGACTAGCATTCGGGTAAGAGACAGAGTTTCTATACTTTGGACCTCTCTTGTCTTTTGAAAGTCACTGCTACTTCCAAGTTCTCCTGGGAGCCAACACGGTATGTCTGAGCTTTTCCTTCTACCATATGGGTTACTAAAATGATTTTACTTTATTTTTAAATGTAAAGCTATATTATCAGTTAGGATGCTGTTCCATTAGTCTGGGTAATAACAGCCTGAACAATGAGTATCGGTGAAGAGAGAGGCAAAAAAGAAAAACTCCACACTTTCTGGAGACAGATCAGAGGTGGGGGGAAAGGGAGGAATCAGGGAGACTCATGCCAGAGCTTGCTGCCTGCGACCAGGCAAACGGTGATCCCATTAAGTAACTGCTGGATGTCAAAAGCAAGACCCCGCTGGAAGGAAGGGGCACAGGAAGGAAGAAGAATTTGGTTTCGGACTCGCAGACTCTATTGTCCGAGTGTAAATTTGTCACCTCATGGAGAACACACTTGAATTACCTACCCTCTGGAGGGTGAGCGGCACAGAAAACTCCCTCAGTTTTATTATACTATTGTTGGAATGTCTCAGAACTGCTTCAGGTCCAGAGGAAAGAAATGCTTCTGCCCAAATGCTTGGAGGCCTTCAACCCCTCAGAGCATTAAGGGGCTGGATTTCACTGCATCCGATGGAAATCTCTCTCAGATCATGCGATGGTCACAAGGAAGCAAAACATGGATCAAGAGGATATATGTATGAATGTATATATAACCCACATATTTTTTGCATACTTCCAAATTGCATTGTTTATGCAGCTGTTCACAAACTCAGCTTCTCTGTTTATTTTTGTCCTTAGAGGAAACAGAGCAGAGGGTTCTGCCTATTAGGCGAAGGGAGATCAAAGAGTCCCCTTCCCGGCCGGAGAGGGTATTCCACTAAAGCCTTCCATCTGAGCGGAGATCAAAACAAGCCTGCTGCCCTCCGAATGGCTCCTCCACTGGCCAGCTTACAATGGCACCTGTTCGAAGCCTCCTTTCACTGCTCCCACCAAATGGATAGGCTTTGTGTTTTCCTGGGAATGAAACGTGAAATAACAGCCAGGCTCTCCAAACAGAAAAGCACTTCCCACCAGGTTTATTCAGACAACATTCCTCTCCCAGAGCAGGTAGCATGGCTATTGTTTTATGAACCAAGGAGGGACAAGAGCCCAGAAAGGTCAACTGGCAATGGAAACGTATCTAGCCATTGGTACACAGACTCGGGAAGCAGGCAGATGGCAGACACTTGCTTTCTCTCTTGGGCCAAAGGGAGGGGGGCGTGTGTGGAATCAACACCCTCTGTGTTTTCTCTTCCCATCTCTATGATGTGTCACCCTCTTAATTGGTTCTAATCACCTGAAGCAAGACGACAGAGTGACATCTCTTCCCAGCACCATTTTGGTTGGCACTTGAGACAGGCCTGCCCTTGTAACCTGTGAATAGAGCATTGTTCACCGTGTCAGCCTGCGGCCTCCCGTGAGGCCCTCTCCAATCCGACTGGGGTTTACTTCAGGATGTGCCAATTCCCAGAACTGCGTGACTCTGGGCTTCCAGTCTCCTTCTCCTGGGAAATTTCAGGGTGCAATGGCCACTAGACAGACTATCTCTTGCGGAAACTTGGATCAGATCATTATTTAGGATGGGAGGCCTAGTTCCGCACCCTAACCCCTGTTCTGGGGCTGCCCTTCCCCCTACTGACCTTCCCGTGCCTTCAGAAAAGTACAAGTTGCTGTTTGATCCCAAATCCACTTGCAGCGGGAGCCACGAAGAACTGGCTCTGCAGGAAACGGGGTGGGGACTCTGGTCACTCCTTTCGTGTCTAGGTACCTGCAATTCGCCATCAAGTCTGCAGCAAAAGACGCCAGTGGGTCGTATGACCGCCATAAAGTGGACAGTCAGGCGTGGTAGAGGGACAGGCCTTGCGCAAGCCCACTGGCCCCTGCAACGCTCACGCCGAGTGAGCACCGGGGCCAAAGGCAGCAGGGCATGCGGGGACGGAGGTTACCCTCAGAAGGCTGAAGGTGGGGACGCCAACAGGAGTCCCCCAGAGGAGCTGGGAATAACGTCCAGAGACAGATCCGGACTTCGCTCTGTCTTTAAACAGGACTCCTTCCAAGAAGGAGCACAAGCATCACCCAGTTTCCATGATAAAAATTACACTTGCAACACTGCTGGGCTATACCCACTTCTGGGCAAGGAGTAATGGAAAGGAAGAAAGAATTTATAAGTACATGGCTGACAGCGACGACTGTCCCAAACGGCTAACTGCTGACTGAGAGCCCTTCAGGGAGGCTGAGAAAACCAGCAGAGCTCAGAGCTGTAGAAAGCCGAGATGCTGCCCGGAAGGCCGGTTCAACCCAAGGACTGCAACACTTCATTGCAAGGACACCATCAGCATTCCACCACTCGTCTTGCTAGGTGTCAGTTTCTCCAAATACTGCGCATGCGCGTAAAGAAGTGATTTGCAACTGCTCTCTTCCTCCTTGAAGCAAATCTTTAGGTGCCCTGTTTGAGTGCCTCCCTTGGCCTGAACCACTTCCCTCCTTGACTGTCTTCTCCATGGACAGACCTCAGGCTCCTCCTGGTTTCTACTGCTGTTGTCTGTTTGTTTTGGATCTCCTTCAGGGTCTAGAATGTTCTCTCACATACTTGAGACATTCAATTAGCAGTTGTTGCCTGATTTGTGAACCGACTGATTTTTCCATGAGACCATCTACTAGGAACCTGTCACAAGAGGAGTCAACCAACCAGGTAATCCTTGGACCACTGAGGTTGCAGTATTTACAAACATCGTGAAATGCTTCCTTTAACTTCTGAAACATTAACATTTCATGAAAGCGTTTCATAAATAGCTCATTTGTCTCTTTATACAACCCCATACACAATGAAGGTGTTATTATTCGCCCTTCTTCACAGATAAGGAAATTGCAACATTCCCGTCTTAAACAGTCTGCCTAGTCACGCACTGATTTTCACATCAGCGCACTGAACTCAATCATTCATTCAAACAGCTGTCAAATGCTTATCAGATCTATACCAGTAGGTGACACCTGAGAGTTTGCATACATACTTTCTCATTTAATCACCATCACAATCCTACGTCATGGGTATCATTATGCTTTTTTTTTTTTAAGATGAGGAAACATGCTCAGAGTGTCTAAATAATTTGCCCACATTTACACACCTAATGGGCATGGATGGAGAATTCAAACCAAAGTCTGTTCCTTAAAAAGCTGTAGGCTATGATTCATACACAATGATGCTTCTCAACAAAACCTGGAAAAACAGAGCCAGCACTGAGAGCCAAGCCTCACCACTCCGTCCCACACGACAATGACTTACATTTGTTCAAACACTTCTATATAAGGGTATGTATGTCTTCGACATATTTATTTTTATGTTACCCACCTTCCTTATCATAAACCGCAATCTTTCTACTTTCCTGTAAGCCAAACAGCAGGCACTCATCTCTGCCATGCTAAAAACATGGTTTCTTGACTTAGCCCCGTCTCTGACAATTTCTCCCTTTCCCACTTTATTTTCTTTTTAAGATTTTATTTATTTAAACAAACAGGGTTACTGGGGGGTGGGAGGGTAGGGATAGGGTGGATGGGTTATGGACATTGGGGAGGGTTTGTGCTTTGGTGAATGCTGTGAAAGATGTAAGCCTGATGATTCACAGACCTGTACCCCTTGGGCAAAGAATAAAAATAAAATTTAAAAAAAGTGAAAAAAAAAGATTTTATTTATTTATTTGACAGAGAGAGAGATCACAAGTAGGCAGAGAGGCAGGCCGAGAGGCTGGGGGCGGGTGGAGGGGGGACGAAGCAGGCTCCCTGCTGAGCAGAGAGCCCAATGCAGGCCTCGATCCCAGGACCCTGAGATCACGACAGGAGCCGAAGGCAGAGGCTTAACCCACCGAGCCACCCAGGCGCCCTCCCTTTCCCACTTTAGCCGAGTTTCTCGCAAGACTATTACCTTCACCTTCTCATTACACAGTCACTGCCAACTTCACCACGCTGGTGGTTCTGTCCCAACCATCTGAATGAAAATGATATGTCAAGGTCATCGACAACCAAGTGTGGATCATGACTGTGCATTCCCAACCAGCTCCCAGACACGGCTGGTGCCGCTGGCCCAGGGACCACACTCTGCCTGGTGCTGTCTGGATGCTTCTCGGTCTTGAGTTCACTGGACCCCTCAGCTGCACTTAACACCCTGATCACTTACTCCTTTTGAAATTCTCCTCTTGACACTCTTTTCTGGTTTTTCTTTCATCTCTCTGACGTGGGATTTTGTCCAGGCGCCTAGTTCTCTGCTGCTCATTAAATGCTGGGATTCCCCAGGGCTCCCTCCTTGGCCCATTCCGACGGCTGCTCTAGTTCATCATCTTTTGCCTGGATAATGGCAGGAGCCTCCTAACTGGTTCCCCTGCCTTCAATCTTCTGCCTGGGAAAGCCATCCGACGAAATGACTCTCCCCTCAAACCAGACCCAAGCGTTAGTCCCTCGCTCAGACCCACGATGTGATTCCCCAGGGCCTCCGGAATAAAAGCCCCACCGGCATGGGACCCTTCCTTGCCAACCTCACCGCGACTCTGCGTACCTTCATGCTGACCTGCCTGCAGGTCCCAGGCGTGGACTCTGCTGTCTCAAGCCACAGTATCCTCGGTCCTGTTTTCCCTCTTCTCAGAATGCCCCCGGCTTCACCCCGAAGAGTCTCATTCCCCGGGCTAATTCCTGTTCATCCTTTAAGATTTGGCTTGGGCTTTCTCATCCATAAAACCTTCCCCAGCCCTTTCCTGCTGCCTCCTACACAGATTGAGCTAAATCCCTTCCTTTGTGCTCCCACGGTGCCGCCATGCTTACCTTTTCCAGAGCTCTCCACAGAGTACTTAATTGACTTATAATGTGTTTGTATCCCTTTACCACTCAGGGAGCTCTGAGGGGATAATTCATCTTTGTAGCTGCTCCCTCAACCTGGCAAGCAGTAGGCGTTCAATGAATGTTTTCAGAGCTGACTTAAATCTCGGCTGCTCCTGTGCCAAATGAAGGAGCTCAGCAGGTGAGCCGCCATGTAAAGGTCTATGGTTCTAATCAGAGGACTGTCTCTCCAGATTCAAGAGAAGCAGCCTCTGACTTCCAGCTAAATTGTTCTCTTGTCCTCCCACTTTGCCCCCTCAGTCAATCTGAAAGTACCTTCCCATGAGAACACTGGTGGGCTCGTCTAGCAGGCGGACAGGAGCTGATCCAGTGGCCATCACGTTGGTGCACGGACCATCATACAGGGAGCCAGCCGTGATGTTCCTTGAGTGGTTACTGACAAACATCGTTATACTGTTTCTCTTTCTGAAAATATCCCTACAGTTGAACTGCAATCCCCAAACGGTTAGCTTAAGTAGGTAAAGTAGTCTGGCACGATTTTCTCTGAGCCAGTCTGTCACTGGGAATAACACAGTTAGCCCCACCATTCTGAGAACGAGGAAATTCAGATCTACACTGGCCCCTTCTCTCACAAACCCCATCATAGGCACCCCGCTCTCTCAAGGTTTTTATAAGCCACGTATTTAGAACTGGAATCAAACACGGCTTTTGCCAATAGTGCCCCACGGTGTTCTGAACAAGGTGAACTAACACATTTGCTGGGCTTCCACGTGCATTCTGATGAACCCAGCCAACCAAATTGATCAATGAACCAGAATCAAAATACTCACACCTGAAGCTCTGAAATTCCGATGGAAACAGCAAAGATACACTTTTTTTTTTAATTCACCTGGTGGCTCACCTGCTGAGAGGAGGCGCAGAGGGAGAGGGACTAGCAGACTCCACATTAAGTGCAGAGCCCAACACAGGGCTCAATCCCAGGACCCTGAGATGGTGATCTGAGCCCAAATCAAGAGTCAGTCACTTAACTGCTGAGCCACCCAGGTGCCCCTATGTGGGCTTATTTTTAAAGATTTTATTCTCATTTATTTGACAGACAGACAGCATGAGCAGCAATAGGGGCAGAGCCAGAGGGAGAAGCAGACTCCTCTGCTGAGCAGGAAGCCCGACATCGGGCTTGATCCCAGGACCCAAGATCATGACCTTAGACGAACGAATGCAGACGCTTAACCAACTGAGCCACCCAAGCACCCCTGTGGGTTTATTTTTAAAACACAACTTCCAAAGAGGCATTTCAGACAGTATTATCATTAATAGTCTACTAATATTTTATACAACTGCACTTACAACACTAAATACTGGTGATAAAAATAATTGCCCCAAAGGTCACAAGACCTTCAACCATCAAAATAATGTTCAATCCTATTCGCTATAACAGGAAAAGGAACTCATTTTAGCAACATCTGTCTCTGCCTATTCATCTGGAGGCCTCAGCTTAGAGGCTGCCTTCCCTGGGCCTTCCATCTCTGCGGCCCCAAGTCCCTGTCTTGGTTAGGTGTCCCTCAGCCAGGAATATGGCTACCATATTCTACCCCCCTCATGGAATATGCCATTTGATATTGTACCGGTGACTTCGTATGTACTCCTCTGCCTCTCCCACAAGAAGGAGGGCAGAAACTTTGATGCCCTGTCATCATGCCTGGGGGATACGTGCTTTAGAGTTTTTTTATTAATAAACTCTATTTGAAAAAATAAGGGCTGTTTTCCAGTTTTGTTTTTAAAATCTATTTATTTATTTGGGAGAGAGAGTGCGCATGCAGGTGAGCAGGGGGAGGGGCAGAGGGAGCAGGAGGAAGAGAGCCTCCTCAAGCAGACTCCCTGCTGAGCGTGGAGCCTGACTTGGGCTTGATCCCAGGACCCCGAAACCATGACTGGAGCCAAAATCAAGAGTCAGCCGCTCAAATGACTAAACCATCCAGGCGCCCCACCTTTTCTTTGTCTTAATCAGAAAGTTCAGCCTGGATCACTCCATCATTTAAGAGTTAAACTGAATTCGCTGTTTTTTTCTTAATTCCAGTATAACGAACGTGCAGTGTTCTATTAGTTTCAGGGGAACAATATAGTGATTCAACAAATCTATACATTACTCAGTTCTCATTGAAATAAATGTGCTCTTAATTCCCTTCACCGATTTCATCCGTCCCTCCACCCACTTGTCCTTTGGGAACTACCAGTTTATTCACTGTTATTTAAGAGTCTGTTTTTGTTCTCTTTTTTTTATTTGTTTACTTGTTTTGTTTCTTAAATTCCACATACAAGTGAAATCGTACAGTACTTGTCTTTCTCTGGCTGACTTATTTCACTTGGCATTATACCCTCTAGATCATCCATGTTTTTGTAAATGATAAGATTTCATTCTTCTTATGGCCGAGTAGTATTCCGTTTTAAACACACACACACACGCACACACACAGGTACGCCCCACATCTTCTTTATCCACTGATCTACTGATGGACACTTGGGCTGCTTCCATAATTTAACTATTATAACTAGTGGTACAATAAACATAGGGCTGCATGTAGCCCTCTGAATCAATATGTTTTTTTTAATATATACTCTTTAGGTAAATACCCAGTAGTGGAATTACTTGACCACATGGTAGTTCTATTTTTAATTTTTTGAGGGGCCTCCATAACTGTTTTTCCACAGGGGCTGCAGCAGCTTGCATTCCCACCAAAGGTGCACAAGGGTTCCTCTTTCTCTACATCTTCGCCAACACTTGGTGTTTCTTGTGTTTTTGACTGTAGCCATTCTGACAGGTGTGAGATAATCTCTCATTGTTAATTCACTGAAGTTTCTAATACAGACATTTTTGATAAACTTGTTTAGAATCCAGGGCGCCTGTGTGGCTCAGTTGGTTAAGTGTCTGTCTTTGGCTCAGGTCAAGACCCTGGGGTCCTGGGATAGTGCCCCGCATTGGGTTCCCTGCTCAGCAGGGAGTCTGGTCCTTGCCACTCCCCCTGCTTGTGCTCTCTGTCTGACAAATAAATAAAATCTTTTAAAAAAAAACTTGCTTAGAATCTGATTTGTATAAAATCTGAAAAAATCACGGCCATCTGTACAATTTCCAAGTGAGTTCATTAATTATTTCCAAATGGGTTACATCTGAAATGATGCTGTGAACATTTTAGGGCATCTTCCAGTAACTGCCAGCGTGGGATGGATTCTTTCATGCAAAGATGTTTAATACCAGTTTTATATACCAGTGACTTAATCCTTTCAATTTCTTAGTGCTTTTCACACCTCAAAGTCCTAAGAGGTTTTGCAATTATTCTGACTGTCAACTTTATGGGACATGAAGGCAGCAAGAACTCTGTCTCTCTATTATGTGGAAATTAACTAGGATGAGAGGAATGGCTGTTGTGTGACAACCGAGTGTAAAGCTCCCTGAGCTAACTGGAACCTGGCTGGCGATTCCACCAGCCTTTCTTCTGGGGCGTCGTAGGGCTAAGGGTTCAGGGCCTCTGGTCTTAGGAGGCGTAGTCATCGTCTACAACTGCGAGTTCCAATCCCATGTCCTCTAGCACGCAGTGTCCTCATCAAATTCCAGCATATTCTATTACTCCCATTCCCTTTTCATGTTTAAGCCGCTGTGTGGAGTTGCTATGCTCTGTTTAACAGCTGCCATTAAGCTCCTACTCCCCCCCACCCAGTAGGTTACACTTTAGTCTTGTAGATTAACTTGAAATGAACTATCATCCCTCGTGGGGAAGTACAATCACTACGAACTTAGAGAATTAAAGCAACGGCAGACACTTTAGTATAAATAATAAGGGCTTAACTTAAGGATTCGCACACGAGAGCAGACAATTCCACATGATAAAGTCTATTAGGCAAGTGTGACAAGCTGCATATTACAAATTCTTAGACCGAAAAAAAAAAAGTGGGTCCGGGGGGAGCAGCAACATCTGAGAACTGGAGGTGTAGGATCAAAGATAGTCCCTTAATAGGAGAAAGATCAATTGCGTGGAGAAAGCAAGGAGAAGGTGAGCAAGAGAAAAATATATTGCCTAGACAAGTGCTGAAAGGAGACACCAGACAGAGACAAATCTCAACAGGGTCAGTAAGTTTTAGTAAGGTTCAAAACCACGCTGTTTTCTGGACCGATTAAGCACCCAAAATATGCTAGGTGCTAGGGGCACAAGGATGAATAAGGCACAGTTCTTGCCCGACGGAAGCTCACAGCACCACAGGAGAGACCGTAAATACGAAATTTCAGTACAGTATATTGGCTAAGCTGGGTGCTGCTGGAGCAGAGTGCGGCGGAAGGGGCCAGCTGGTGTGTCACAGGCCATGCATCTAGCCATCACAGTGACCTCTGACTCTCTGCAGATGCATCCCAGCTTTCTGATGCAGAAACCTAAGGACACGGGTAGGAAACACACACACACACACACACACACACACACACACACACACACACACACACACACGTATTTTAAATTTATTTCAGAGGTGAACTCCTTTGTCTCCATGAGATTCAGGAGATCTAGCTTGGTCACTCTCTACAGCAAACCCAGGGCACTGGTGCTATGACACACCCATTTCCCAGCCCAGGAAGGAGAGGCCGAGAAAAGCAGGGCATCTTGCCCAGTCACCAACTCGGTGTGCAGGCTCTGTCTTCAGGACCCATTGCGTTCCCCGGCCGTTCTGAAAACAGACTGTAAACTTTGAGAGACTGTCGTTAAGAAGAACAAAGTCAAAACCCAACCCATCCCCCTGCCCCCACCAGCCCGGCACATGCAGAGCTCACCAGCCCAGCAAGACTAGAGGAGCACTGAATGTCTTCCGTGCTGAACCATGGCTATTTCAGGATGGGGGCAGAGGGAGAGGGCTGGATGCGGCGCTGGAGGGGTGTGGCAGAGGGCCCGGGGAGATTCCAAGAACAGAAAGAGCCTCACACCCACCCTTAAATGCACGGACCTCACTGCCCCTTAGCCCGGTCTAATCCAAATGACCTCATTAAGATCTCTCTTGCAAAGCTGCTGTTTCCTTCGGAGGGAAAGCCCCAGACAAGGCTGCAGACAGGCTGAGGTCAAGGTGACCCGTGCCAGTGCTGAGTGACCCAGCCGGGTTTTTCAAGCTTAGTGCTTCTCCTCGGACAAGGGTGGCCACAGCTGCGTCACGAGACGACAGAAATACCATCGGTGACAGAAGCCAGGCTCTGGGAACAAAGTACAATCTCCCTAGGGTCGGCACAGTTGACAGGGTGGAGAAAAGCAATTGGAAAAATCAAACCTTACACACTGTCATGATAGATTTCATTGATGATTCCGTTTTTTAAATGATGCTGAATAAGTTAAGATGCACTGAAGCAAAAAATAGGACTATGACAAGATGCTGCTGGCTTCTAATTTACAAGTGGAACTATAGGTTCCTATGGCTATTTTAGAGAAGCTGTATTTTAAAAGGCATAGTAAGGCCTCACGGTGATCTTGGTTAAGTAACTTAGTTACTCTGGGCTTTGGTTCTCTTTCCAGCCAAAAACAGCGGAGTGGACTGTAGATTCTTACCTGCTTTAAACCTCAATTCTGCAGATTATTTCAGAAAGTTCTTAAGGACTATCTTTTTAAGTAGAAAAATGCCCAAATTAAACGTTTCTTTTCTAGTCTCCAAATAAACAGCGGGTGGAGCAAAGAGCATCTTACCTAAGTAACTGCACTATTTGCTGTTTGTTGCTCCGAACGACAAAAGCTTATTTAACATTTCACTTAGAGAAGAAACTACTTTATATTCTAGTTAAAATTATTTAGTATTTTAAACACCTATTTGATTAAAATATATATAAAACCGCTGCTATAAAATTGGACTTGTTTTCCAGTGATTTTCACTATAAATGCTTCAATTTGTTCAGAAAATAAAACTTACAAGTCGTTGTCAATTCTGGGAAAAAGTTAACCAAGAAATCAATTAGAAATCAATCCATTTAATATTTTTATTTAATTAAAACTACACCTACCTGAGCAAAAAAATAGGTATTACCATTTTCATTAAACTGTAAGACTATCCTTTTCATTGGAAAACTATTTAAGTGAGTCTTTCTGGTCACTGGTTTTAAGAAAAGGCATTTAACAAGAATGTTCAAAGTAAAAATATTCCTGGGGGTGCTTGGCTGGCTCGGTGGGTAGAGTGTGCAACACCTGATCTCAGCCTTGTGAGTTTGAGACCCGTGTTGGGTGTAGAGATTACTTAAAAATAAA
This sequence comes from Ailurus styani, assembly GCA_002007465.1. Taxonomy (NCBI): domain Eukaryota; kingdom Metazoa; phylum Chordata; class Mammalia; order Carnivora; family Ailuridae; genus Ailurus; species Ailurus styani. Next base: position 233,679 of record LNAC01001037.1, on the reverse strand, counting down.
ATCTTAAAAAAAAAAAAAGCAAAGCAACAATATCTTTAATGAGAATAGGACACAAGCCAAAAGTCCATCGACAGAATGGGTAAAGACATTGCATTATATTTATACACTGGGGAGCACAGAGCCATGAAAAACTGAACGAACGGCAGCCACAGATAACATACGTGTAGCTTGGGAATGTAGTGCTCCATGCAAACACAAGTCACCAAAAATATACACGGGATGCTTGCATTTCTATCAAGTTCAAAAATGAAGAAAGCTGGGGCGCCTGGGTGGCTCAGTGGGTGAAAGTCTCTGCCTTTGGCTCAGGTCATGATCTCAGGGTCCTGGGATCGAGCCCCGCATCAGGCTCCTGCTCAGCAGGGAGCCTGCTTCCTCCTCTCTCTCTGCCTGCCTCTCTGCCTACTTGTGATCTCTCTCTCTCTGTGTCAAATAAATAAAATCTTTAAAAAAAATGAAGAAAGCTAAGCAATCTCTGATTCAGGGATACAAACACGGGGTGAAACTACAGAGTGGAGCAGGGTAGGAACAGAGAACTGAGACACTTGTTGACTCTAGTGGAGGAAAAGAAGTGGGCAGCGTCAGGGAGGGACACAGGGTAACCGCCGAAGAAATGTCCTGCCCTTCAACTGAGTGGCAGGTACACAGGTGTTCAGTTTTATCTACTCACATTTAATTTTTTTTCTGATATTAACAATAAGATAAAATTTAGTTAAATTATATCCATCTTGGAACAGTACCTAAGGCAGTAAAGCATAATGAGTAAAATACTGAACTGCGTACATCTTCAGCTCACTTTGCCAATATGGACACTAACAGATTCCCTAAGACTGCAGCCATGGAAGAACTTCACTGTTCTTTGGGGGAAAATATGTCCTAATTATTTCAGGGACAGTTGTATAGCCTGGAAGTAAAGAACTGGGTAAGGAAAACCAAATGAGTCATAATAAAAGAATATCAGAGGGGTGCCTGGGTGGCTCAGTGGGTTAAAGCCTCTGCCTTTGGCTCAGGTCATGATCTCAGGGTCCTGGGATCGAGTCCCACATCGGGCTCCCTGCTCAGCAGGGAGCCTGCTTCTTCCTCTCTCTCTGCCTGCCTCTCTGCCCATTTGTGATCTCTCTCTCTCTGTCAAATAAATAAATAAATCTTTAAAAAATAAAATAAAATAAAAGAATATCAGAGATTTAAAAAAAATATTGCTTACAATTTATTGTGTACCCAACGCTGCTTTTAAAAATATGAAATTCGGGGCATCTGGCTTGCTCAGTCAGTCGAGTATGCAACTCTATTTTTAAAATTTTTTATTTATTTAAATAATCTCTACACCCAATGTGGGGCTTGAACACACAACGCTGAGATCAAAAGTCACTGCGAGGCTCCTCTGACCGCACCAGCCAGGTGCTGCAAGCATGTGACTCTTAATCTCAGCATTGCGAGTTCCGACCCCATGCTGGGTATAGCAATTACTTAAAAATAAAATCTTAAAAATTTTTTTTAAATTAAAAAAAAAGAAATTCTTCAGGAGTCTAAGCTCCCTATTAAGCAACAGACTCCCCAGGTGTGACAAAGTGGGATTTATCATCTGCTCCTCCAGCCATATTTTTGAGTATTGTTTTTTGTCCCACTCTATGAGCATTGTAGAAATCAGAGTTTATCTCCTACTGCACTTGATCTCCAACCACCTAAATTGTGATTTCCTGGGTGCCTGGGTGGCTCAGTGAGTTAAAGCCTCTGCCTTCGGCTCAGGTCATGATCTCAGGGTCCTGGGATCGAGTCCCGCATCGGGCTCCCTGCTCAGCGGGGAGCCTGCTTCCTCCTCTCTCTCTGCTGCCTCTCTGCCTACTTGTGATCTCTCTCTCTGTCAAATTAATAAATAAAATCTTAAAAAAAATAAAAATAAATTGTGATTTCCTCTCTTCTGCCATACTATGCCACCCAAGAGGAGGTCTGTCTCTCTACTTCTCTGTTTCCTCATTTTTAAGTGCAAAGAATAATAGTCTCTCATATGACTGTGGCAAGAATTAAATTCATTAATTCAGGTAGGGTATTCAGAGCAGTGCCTGGCACACAGTAAGTGTTAAATGTGTGCTATTATGTTTAGTTTTGTTTTTATATTTATTTTGTTTTTCATTGTTATTATTGCCCTTTTGTCAAATTCACTTCCACTTAGAGTAAGAAGTCAGAGCTTCTGATGACCCCACACATGCTTCTCTTTGAGGTCGGATTTTAATCTGCCAACATCAGTGATTGTTTCTTCTTGAGTTAACCTACCTTCCGGGTACACACCCCTCACCATGTCCATTTTAATGGTAAGGGCAGTGTCTGAGGGATTCTCGGCCCAGTGGCTGGATGAACACAACGGGTAGGAAGTTATCATGAGTCAGCTTCATTTCACACTTTCCACTTCCCAATGGGCTTCATCAGCTCAAAGGCTGCCTGGGACAGAAGAAGCCTCATCCTAACCCCAAGCGCCTAAAACAAAAAAAGAGTGCACGGAGGCACCAGGAGAATCATGCTTTGCCCTTCTTGAAAAGTCTGGGAGGCCCGGACCACGAAAAGTTGAAAATTCCAAAGGCACATAGAGACGGGAGTGCATTTCTACAGCAGAATGTGAGCCCACTGTCAAGTGCTTCACCCAGCCGTGCAAAGCCTCCCAGCTGGGGCTGCAGTGACGTAACTGCACAACTTGTAATATTATTGCTACTATTTCCAGGGATGGGCAATAAGTTAACATCAAGTAAGAAGCCGGTAAAATGTCACTCAAAGCTCAAACGGATGTCAGTAATTTTGACACTCCCGAGCTCTTATAAACTGTCATCCTCAGCTTTCCTCTGGGAAAACCAGTTGTGGGTTGGGGCAGCAAAGAAAAGTCCCTAGAATTCAGCTGAATCTTGACTACTTGACCGTCAATATTTTTAACCCCTCTCTTGGTGCAGAAAAATCTTCTTGTTTCTAGAAAGGTTTAGAAATTCATCCTTGGTTCCAAGAGCCTTGTCTCAATTTAAGAGAGTCCCTGCAAAATTCCCCACTAAACTCCCACTTCCAAGGCCATTCACACATCACAGGATGACAACAGAACCTTGGTCTGTGATGAATCGAAGGAGGGGTTTTGTGGCCTAGAATAACTAGGATGACGTCATCTGTTGGATCAGAAGTAACTTTATTAGCCAACTGAGGAACCCTGCTTCCAGGTGTCTAGTTTAAGGGCCTGCAAACCTCTCCTGTGAAGTTCCAGGCAGTAAAGAGTTTAGGTTTCATGGGCCAGACCGTCTCTGTCGAAACCGCCCCCTCTGCCGTCGCCCCGTCAAAGCCACCAAACACAGTGTGTATGTGGGCGTGGCTTCGCCCCCATCAAACTTCATGGACACTGAAATCTGGACTTCGTGCAATTTTCCACAGGTCACAAAGTGTTCTTCTTTTGATTTCTTTTCTTCCGTTTACAAATGTAAACACCACGCTTAGCTCCCAGCCGTAGAAAAACAGGTGGTAGGCCAAATTTGGCCCGCCTCTGGTCTCGCTGTCTAAAAAAACACAGTAATGCGCGTTATCACCCTGAACTGGAGGCGGTGAAGGGCCCAAGAGAAGTTTTCTGACAGAATTTGCACTGTGAACTCTGCTCCCGCACGGCCTCTTTACAGCAGTGACAGGCAATTTCCTGCCTGGTCCTGTACGCATATGATTAGTGTGTTAGCATCTAATAATAATGATCTTTTGTGACCCAGGATGATGCAATTCGTCAATGCATTATTAATATATATGATAATGAGGCAACTGGTGCGGCTGGGCGGGCCGCTGCCCAATCAGAGGTCATCCACTGCTGTCAGGGACGAGGAACGCCTCTGGTAATAAGCAGGTACTCACGGGGCAATTTCCAAAACGAAATATTCCATTCTCCTTTTTGAATCTGTTTTCCTGCTGGGGACAGCACGTGCTGCATGGGTGGTGAAGGAGCCATGCTCCAGGCTGCAGTAGTATAACCAGTTTCCTGACCCCTGACTCTTCTTCCCTCACTTCCCGACATTCCCTCTCACAGCCCACCTCCCACCTCCCCCATCTCTGCCTACTCCCCTCCCACCGGGTTATAAATGCAGGCATACTGCTTCTCCGAATTCACAGCTTTAACAGAATATTCTCGACAGGCTGCCCCAAATCCCTATCTCCCACTGAGTCCTATTTCCACAATGGTCCTGAGAAACTTAGGGAACCAGGTGAGTCCTCCCTACACAAATCAGCCCCGCTCCATGGCGGCCATGACGACACACCAGTGGGTCCTACTCCACCAGCTTCCACCGGCCCCTCCCCCCACCACTGAGCCTGGATGATGTCACGAGACACTGCTTGTGGGAATCATCATTGTAAATGGTGGGCCGGATGTCCCATCCTGCTCACCGGGGCTTCCCTCACACCATGGAAAGGGAGAACTCCTCATCAAGAGAATTTTTCTCACCCTATGGAGGGGATTCATCAATTAAAGTATTTCATTAGCAGATACTGGACCTCCTAAGGTACCAGTGACCAGGCGAGAAACACAATTCCAGGAGAAATCCATGTCCAACCCTTGTCCACGCAGCTCCTTCAACACGACAGCCACCATTACCACTTAGAATGCAATCTTAAACTAGCCCCCGAGCCATTTAAAAGCTGTAAACCAGGGACTTTATTTGGAACTCCCTGTGAATCACAGACCCAATAATATACCGGGACAGCAACTGTTTCCCAACCTGCTACCTTTTCCACATCGCCAATTAAAAAAGATCCCAACTGAACTTTTTTTCTCTCTCTCAGTACTCTGAAATGAGAGAATATTTGTGCTCTCTTGCACAAGAAAAGACCATCCCGAACAGTACTCTTCAAAGAAGAAAAGAATTCAAACGTGCTGGGAAATCCTGCCGCTTTTCTGAAACAGTTCTTGAGATACACAGCTGTGTGATGAAACATTTCCTACGGGTAATTAATCCTGAGCAACTCTTGTAAAAGAATAAAGGAACAAAGCGCATTTTGTGACGATGTCATGTTGACCTGTTTGTGCCACTTGTTTAGGAATCTACAAAATTCTGAATTCATATTACAAAACAGGAAGGTGGGGGAATCAAACATACCTACCCATGAAGACTTGACCTTGGCTCACAGACCACCAGCGTTGCAAGAGGCCTTAAGAGGTGGTTAGTGCTGTGACATAACTCACAAGAATGTGCTGGAGTGAAGTGGTTGTTTTTAAAGGTATTTAGTTTTTCTTGAGCTTAATTCATCAAGAATAGCGACCTTTCTCTAAAGGGCTGTGCTTCAGCCAACCAAGATGCGGTTATGATTATAAGGTTATTATTTTTAATAGAAGCTATCAATTACTGAGCACTTACATACCAGGAACTATGCTAAGAGCTTTATATGCATTATCTCATTTAACCTACATGACTAACCCTATTAGGCAGTTAACATTATCTTCCTTTTATAGATGAAGAAATTGAGTGTCAGGGAGGTTACATGACTTGCCAAAGGTCAAGCAAACAATAAAATGCACACAAACCTAGTATCCTCTGATTCAAAATCCATCCTCTAGGACCATTCCACTAAACAGCTTCCTGTATTTGAGTCGTGGGGTACAAATTACATCAATCTCACTATTAAGATGATATCTACGCCGCAGTGGTTCCCAAACTTGACTTTTCATTATAATCTCTTTTTAAAAACAGAGACTCCCAGAACCCACCCCAAGCTCCACAACATATAATGTGAAACAAATTAGTCTCTTAACCTTTGAAGTGATGCCAAATAAGTGGTCAGATTTTTTCCCCACTAAACTTACTAGCGAGTATTTCATGAAAAATATTCCAAGCCTTAACTTTCCAGCCAATTTGGTGTCATCTAGATGTTAAACATATTCTCTCTGGTTCACAATAATGAATGGATGATGGGTGGATGGATGGAGGGATGGATAGGAATTCCACCCTTGAGCCCCACAGAAAAGCCTTCTTCAGAGAACCACAGCTCATGGAAGCAATGTGACCAAAGAAGACTTAGGCATGTTACACCAATCAGGACACCTAGGGGCAAGGGATGGGTTCAGAATCACAACGCCAGAAGGTCTACGATCTCGCTTCCTCCAAAGACAATTCCGCTTCTTAGAATTTGTTTAGAATCAGAGACCCAAATAGTTACGGGAAAGGAAAGGCTGGGCCGGCACACACTAAGTGACTGTAAATATGTGTAAAGGAGTTAACAGGTGCAAAATAAATGCCTTCACATTCATTGGACCTTGCTCTATATACAGTATGGACCCACCCCGCCCCCACCATGGAAAGGGACAGGCTTGACTTCTAATTTGCATTCTTCCCTATGAGTATACATAGCATGGAGCTTCATACCGAAAGAAACAGACCTGAGTTCGGATCTCAATGGTGCCACCTACTTACGTGACTTTGTTGCCATTTCTTCATCTTCCCAGGTTTCCTTTTCCCATCCGAAAAGCAGTGCTCGCAACTATTTCATTAACGTAAACACTTTCACGGAGGCAAGCAGCTTGTGTCTGCCACAGGATTACCATCTATACTTAATGTTATTGCTATTTTGCAGTTACCTAAAAAGTGAAATGCACCTTGTCTCCCCAGCTAATTGTTCCAACTGCCAAGGCTCAATGTCCCAGTTTAAACGAACAAACAAACAAACCAGTACTCCAACAGAACCTTCCTTTATGCTGCACTCCGACAATGAGGACTGAAAACGTGCTTCCAAGTTACACACAGCTGTCTAACGTGCTAAGAGCAATAATGAGTTGCCATGATATGCAGGGATAACAAAATTAACAACAGCCTCCCAAGCAGTCTCCTCCAGGGTGATTGACCAATTATTTCAATAAAATGTTCAGTCATGAGAAGAAAAGGACTTGGGCTGGAACCTAAGTCAAATATATTCCTCTCTCTCCCCCTCGGTGAAACTTGCTAAAAAGTGACCGTAACTATTCTAAGGCCTCGCCCGTTTTTTCCCAAGTAGCTGCAAACAGAAAGTCCAAGGTGGCTCTATGTAGTTTGTTGCCAGTGAACGGAGCCCGTGGGTCGCGAGGACAAGTCCCGCCTCATGTTATCTTACTTAGAGAGTTGCGCGGCAGCTCTTTGGAACTTTTCTTCCTAATGTGTTCTCCATTCACAGCCTCCAGCCCGGCCAGCCTGTTTTATGAGGACTAAGATTCCACGGAAAAGATCCAGAAGGTCGACTGAGCAAGACACAGCGAAAACTGCCGTCCGTCTGATTTCCTCCAGCCATCGTGTGCATCTATGTGGGTCGGATGAATTGCAGACTTGCTCCCACACCCATGAAAGTCCACTCACTGGCAACAAATCTGACAGATCCACCGTCCCTTCGGTCGTGTCCAATTTGGCCACAGTCCTTTCGATGTGGTCATGAATTCCTGCTGACCGTGGCTGCCACAGCCGAGCACCGGAGAAAGCTCAGGGTCACGGACTGCAGATGGTCTGGGTGGGACGTGGGCCCTCAAGTGCTTGCATTGATTTGCTTCTCTGTATGTACACTTAACTCCTGAACAATAAGGGGTTTGGGGTGTGCTCAAAAACCCACCGTCAAACTTCTGAATTCCCCCAAAACTGATCTACTAACAGTCTACTGCTGACCAGAAGCCTTACCGGTAACACAAACAGCTAACACATATTTTATATTCCGCAAACGAGTAAGCCGGAGAAAAGAAAATGTTACGAAGAAAATCATAGGGAAGAAAAAAATGCATCTACAATGCTATACGGAATTTATCCAAAAAAAAAAAAAATCCACACGTAAGTGAACCGGTGCAGTCCAAATCCGTGTTGTTCCAGGGTCCAACGTATTTAAGCGGAGAGGGGTGGTCAAGGAAGGGGAACGTGTTAGCTAACTCTTGACTGCACGAACTGTTTCACTGACGAGTATTTTCCCTCTGAAGAGACACAGAAGGATAAAGCTCCCAAAGGCCACCTTTTGGTCAAAATGTCTTAGAGCACTATTTCTAAATTGGAACTATTTTGCAGAGAAAAGCAAAAGGTCCCGGCTGTTAAGATATACTGAGCAGATGTCCCCATAGAGTAACACGCTCTCGGTTACCTTCTCCAAACCATGGGATGGCCATTTATTATCCCTAACACACAGCTCGCTGCGGGATTTCCACGGTAACAGTTCTCATCCCTTCCTAACGAGCCCCGCTACCATACATCAAAGCTTTCACAGCAACTCGTGGCTCCAAAATATCAGGAGAACTCAGCCAGATTATATGCCAATGCCAACATGATTGGCCCCCACTAATAAGCTATATTTTAACATTTTTAGATTCTTTGGTATTCACGGCTGCCCCTAGACAATTTTTTTAAGTTAAACTGTCAATAGCAAAGGACTACAAGTCAAAAGCCAAGGGTGGTATACCAGCTCAACAAATAGATACGAAAGCAAGATGCAATAAAAGACAACTTGTGATTTTCGACATCATTAAGAAGGGGAAAAAACCTAGTGACTCTTGCTTGCATGATTACTGATGTATATTTGAAATAAACAAACACTTCAGCGACCAATCTCCTCCTAGCCCCAGTGCCGGGCTCAGAGACAGTTCACTCATGTGCCAAAGTATCACTTGGGGGAACAGCAGCTATCTTGGTGATAAATAGTATCCCCTTCCAGCCAGGGGAGGTAAGTGAGATCCAAAAACCAATCACAGAAGCTACAGTGGTTGTTTTGGGGAGAGTTGTACACATGTGTCTAATTATAAAGTGATCTTATTTCCCTACCATGAGACTGCGTACAACAAGTCCTGCATTTAAAGCTTCTGTTTCAGGACAGAAAAGCTATTAAGAAAGCCATCAAGCGTTCCACAAGATCAAGAGCTTTGTGAATATGTGAGGTCTCCCATACTATCATTTTTCAATGTTTATATTACAAAAAATTTCAAACGGAGAGAAAAGTACAAAGAATAATGTAATGAACATCTGTATACCCATGACCAGGCTTTGCTAAATCTTAATGCTTAGCCATATTTACATTAGGCCTTTTCTTTCCCTTAATAAATAATTACACAGGAAAATAAAAGCCTATGGGTAGCCCTCCTCACCCCATACCCTTACCTCCCTCAATAATATAAACCAATAGTTTGCAAGTTTTCAAGCACTATATAAATAGTATCAATCTACAACTTGCTTTATTCTCAACACTGTCTTTCTAAAGCTTATCCATATTCAGGCATGTAGAATATGGTTCTGGCTCATTTTCCGGTTTATTCATTTTCACTACACAGAATTTCACTGCATGAATAGACATACTTTTTATCCTTTTTTTCCTTCTGAAGAGTGGTTGGATTGTTTTAGATTTGTCACTATCATAAACAACACAGAAATGACCACTCTTAAATGTGTGTCCCTTTGCACACACACAGTGTTTTCTCAAGGCATCAACCCAGAGGTGGAGCTTCTGGGCTGCAGGGTATGTGTGGATCCGCAGCTTTTCTGGGTGTTACCACACAGCTCTGCAAAGGAATTGTACCAAAAAATACTCCCACCATCAGCGTATGAGAGTGTCTATCACTCTACATCACTGCCATCGATTGATAGTGTCAGATTCCTTAATTTTTGCCTATCTGATCCATGTGAAATGGTATCTCGTTTTAATTTGTGTTTTCCTGATTTCCAGGGAGGCAGAACATCCTTTCATCTTTACTGTCTAGATATTCCTTTCTAAGAATTGCAAATCTTTCTACTTGCCTCCTTCTTGCTTTGTAAGTGATCTTTACGTGTCCTGTGACTTTGGGAAAGTTACTTAATTTCTCTGCTTCCCATTCATGGCAATAATAATACCTACCTCCTAGGAATGACCTCTAGCTGAACTTAAAGCACCTAGCCCAATGCCTGTTACATGATAGGCACTCAAAAAGAAAATAGTCACCCTTTCTATTAGTTTCAAATGTGAAGAAGAGGAGGGTTCAGTGTATTTCTAGCATTTCTCCCAAGTCTGTAGCTGCCTTTGGGATAAATAAAACAGGCCTCACGAGGAGGAGTCTCGGCAACTTTCTCTGCCCAGCCCGTTTCCCCACCACAGAAGACATAATACTAGGACTCTGTTGTTTGTAAACTCCCACGAGGGAAATGGACAAAGCTGATTCTCCTAGACATCGCTTAAACTAAATTTCCACATTACACTTCCTTCAATATACAAGCGGCTGTGAGCTTGTCTGTGAAATGACCGTAATCCTGAATTTCAACAAAGGTTAAGTTACAGAGTGCAAGGAGCTCTGAGAAGAGGGAAGTGGGTGCTGGAGGCTGGCAGGTGAATCAGTATTAGGGATCTGCTGGGCATTCCTGGGGTGGACCTATAGCTAAGACTTCCTAAGATTCCACCGAGCCCTAGCCCATTCCATTTTCCCACATGTCATAAGTGATCCTTGAATTAGAAAAGCAAAAAGAAAATCATCACACTGCTTCTCACACACATAAGTTTTTTTTTTCTTTTTTTAAAATAATGACACTGACATCACCAAGGCAGCAGGGAATCCTATGTGACGCACACTGTGGGAATTCTTATCTATCCCCCATATCCAGAAGAATATGTTCCTCAGGACATGCTGGTGAGCTGGAGGGATGCAATAAAAAGGAGCCACGTAAGCTTGTCTGCTTGGACTCTTCACATATTTAGTTTCGTGTGGAAACCCTCCCAGATTGGCTTCTATTCAGTCGTATCTCGACCTTTCCTTGGAGAAAGGCCATGTTCATCTTTACGAACTCTGCCAGTGGAGCCCGGGAGCACAGATCACTGTCTTCCAGGCCTATCAAGTAGTCCTGACATCAGCTTCAACTGGTGACTGGCAGGGTCCCTTTTCAGATGTACTTGCACATCATCTAACGTTCAGAATTCTCTCCCTCCGTATTCAATTTCAACGGGCACTGAAGAAACCAGAGACTTTCCTTTGCAACTAAAGAAAGAGGCCCTCTACCCCCCTATCTTCTTCAGGGCAATCATGTGCAAGAGTCAACTCCGGCCCAAACATAATTAGACCATCTTCTGATACGTATCTAGGAGCACAGCTTTCTTCCTTAAACGTGTGCCAAGTTTCCACTTTCAAGAAGTTAAATTGCCATATAAAAATGCCCTGGTGATGATGAGTAATTAGACACTGTAATGGAAAATTAACTGTGTTTTTATTTAGAGCATTCATTTTAACAAGACTTTTTTTTTTCCTAACTGTTCTTAAGCCGCAATGAAAATATATTAAATCCTGAGGGGTTGTGGAGGTTTTCTGGTTTCTCTCTCTCTCTCTCTCTCTCTCTCACACACACACACACACACACACATACACACACACACACACACACCAACTTCTTTCTGGAACCACTTATTTTGTGAATATCACCAAGTTTATACAAGGTTCTCATCCGAACCGCATTATTAATACATTCTGATGCCAATTTTCACCCTGTCATCCGTGCCATTCCAACCCCACAGGCCGCTAATGCAGAGGCAGGCACCGGTGAGGCGGCGCACGGGGGCTTGTCACACGTGGGGAGCCTTCCTCCGAATGTCCCACAGTCCCCTCTTCCTCCTCTGCTCCCACTGCTGCCAAGGAAAGTGGGTCACTTGCAGCCGTGGCTCCTGATGGCTCTGGGCAGCCCTCCGTGAGGAAGCTGTGAGACTGGGGTTCAGTTCCAGGGTCACACTAAAAATGACTCCACCACATGGTGTGTACAATGGCCTTCCCCAGGGAAGGGCGAATGAGGCTGAAATCTGGACATCTCATCCTAATCCCCCCGGCCCTCTAGTCCCACATCCCGGTGACGAGTTCAGCAATGGGTTCAGCCACTGGACCTGAGTGCCCTTCGATCTGGAACTGGACCTGCAGCTGGACAAGAGGCCAGCAGGGCAGGGCAGCGACACCCATACAAGTTCATGGGCTTCATACCAATGAGGGAGCCTCAGATCAAGTGGCCTACCTAAGCTTTCCATCTCTGTTCCTGCCGGACCTCAAAAATAAAGTGCAAATGACACCTAAAAATGCTTCTGGCCTGACATTTATTTGGTTTTCCACAGTGAAAGCTGAATGCTGGGCAGGGCCCAGGCCCTAGGTCTCTTGTTTCAAGTGGCTCCCTGTGTATCTAAGAAAAATCAACCCTCGTCATTGACTATCCATGCACTGACAAGAATTTCAGAAGCCCCCTTAGCTTGGCCTGTGCAGTCATGCAGCAGGACACCGGGCTTCAGGCAAGGCTCCCTCAAGCAGCTACAAAAGTTTCAGGAAAATCTGCTCTTTTTCTTTTTCCCTATTCCTTCCTTTTGTGGTTTTTTCCCCCCAGTTTAATCTCTCCTTACAATTTAAACAAACTGTTATAATCCTTACTGCTTTTCCTATGGATTCTTGGGACTTACTCAACCTAACAATCTTTTCACTTCGATTCCTGAGGTGGGTTACAACTAGCAACTTGGTATACACTCCATGCTTATATCCAAATGCAGTTTCAATCCGGACGCACAACCCACAAGAACACCAGCAGACTGACTTCATCAAAGAGGTACCATAAACACCGTTCCATTTTGGCTGTATTTAATGAGGTTAATATGACAAGTTGGCTGGTGATGATACCCTTTAGGGGAAGTTCAAACAGAAAATGCCGTCTGGTGAGCAAAAGTATTCAGTTGTCACAATGCTCCCCAAACCCAATTCCAAACTGCCCAGTATATTCTAGAGAATGACAAAGAAGGGCTTGGCAGTGGTTCTACAGAGAGTTTAGAGGAATCTGTAAAATATCCCAACTGTGAGTCAAGATTTAGAATAAACTGAAATGTAATGAACTCGTTAACAGTGCCATCACCAACCAAGAATGAAGATGTGTTGAGTGAAATTGCTGAATTCAATGATACTAAAGACTGCAGACATTTGGAGAGGCATTTTAACTTGTGGACTAAATTTCTAATCATTTTCCCCTTGGCGATTAGGGCAATCAGAACCAGAGAAGAAACTGCTGATGAGCTATAATCACCGGTTAACACGGACTCCTGAGGAGCCCCTCAGCCTCTCTGTTTCACAAAGGAGTTATACAATTGAAGGAGTAAAGAAGACAATAGCTGAGGAAGCCCAGAAAGCTCAGTTCCGGATATATCCTGACCCTGGATGAGTCCTAGAGCCTGTGCATCCCTCGATTTATTTACCCTGAGAATGGGAACAGGAGAAGCAGTAACAAATAACCACTAATAAATGCCCATCTGCTTCTGGCAGAAATACAAATGCCTGTTGATAATGATCACCCTCCCAAACCCCAATTTACATTTTTCTATTAACATTCCAGTCCCCAACCCTCAGGTTCCCAGACTGAAAGACCACACTGATATTTGCAGAGTCCTGGGAGCCAACTCCATGAAGCAATGGCTGGCCGCCTAACTCCCAAAGAAGTCATTACACGTGTCCCCACCTCATTTGATTTTTCACTGGGATGACACCCAATCTTTTGGGATAAAAATGAACCCAAGGACACCACCCCAAGGAACTTGTTTCTCTTGGACCCACCAAAGGATAAAATGTTCTCAATGCCACCTCTTAAGATAAACACCCTTCCCCAAGCGCCCCTTTTAATTGGCTGGTTGACTGTCCCGTGGGTGTGACGGCCCGGACTTCTCCTGGGTGTGTAACCAGGCTGGAAAAGTCTCCCTGATTTCTGAGCACCCTAACAAGAAGGACGGCAGTGGAGAGCGTGCACTAAAAGGGTATCTAAGCACAAAGGATATTGCGTTCGGGAGATCGGTCTGTGATCTCTGTGATCCTTTCCAGCTCTGTACCTCCACAGTTGGTTCTTCAAGGCCGGCCAGTGAAGGTCACCGGGAGACCAAATAGAACCAGTCCACCAGGGAAGGAGAAAAGAAATTCACCGGTATGTGGTAGTGGGTTAATTAAAAGCCATTTGCTGGTCCCAGGCTGCAGAACGTCCAAATATCTACATTCACCTTCCCCCGCAAAACGCGCATGTGCAAGTCTAGGGTAATTCTAGGTTCTAAGTATAAATAACGATCATAGAATTGGAAGTAATTACTTCCAATGAAGGAAGGTTGGCTTCTCAGTACCCTCAAGAAAACTCTTAGGATAAATTGTTACATCCTTGTTTTCGTGAAGCAGGCTATTCATTTCCAAACCCTGCCTGTCTCTAAAGATCAAACTGAAAAAGCGTTCAGAAATGACCCGCCAATGTCTCTGCACCGTACTCCACCTGGAGAAGACAGATTGCTTCCAGCGACTCTTCCACCAAGAAACAGTCATCACGACCAGAAACATGAAATAATGCACTCGAGAGTCAAGCGGTATTTATGACAGCCTAAACTGCACCTCAGTTCTAGCCTTTACTCACTGTCAAAGTTCTAACACGTATGAGAGAACGTTAACTGACTTCTAAACGGCAATATATTTCCATTCCAAATGGGGATGACGGTTACCAGATTTTAAAATAAACCAACGTGTTATACACTAAATAAATCCTAAACTTATTTCACACCTCATCAGGGGTCCGAGTAACAAACTTTTTTTCAAATGGAGGCTCTCGTTGGACGTGGTGTTTTAAATTTTATTTATTTTTAAAGATTTTATTTATTTATTTGACAGAGAGAGATTACAAGTAGGCAGAGAAGCAGGCAGAGAGAGAGGAGGAAGCAGGCTCCCTGCTGAGCAGAGAGCCCGATGCGGGCCTCGATCCCAGTACCCTGAGATCAGGACCTGAGCTGAAGGCAGAGGTTTTAACCCACTGAGCCACCCAGATGCCCCTTACATTTTATTTTAAATCTAATGACAAATACTCCTTCAGTTTGGCTTCAAAGGATAGGATCCTCTTTCTCGTTGTCTAGTATGTGATGTACAACATCTCTTGGGAAACTTAAATAAATTTAGAGACAGCATTCTAAGACTAAAATTACTGTATTTATAATAAGAAAGGGCTTGTTAAAACAAACAACAATTTTTTTAGGAGGTGAGTATTCCATCAAGTTTAAAGTGTTTAATAATAAACTGCCGTCAGGTAATGATCTGTCTAATGAAAAATGTTTCTATTTCTCAATTTACTTGAATACACGCTCTTCTGCCAGAGGAGATTCAGTACCATAAACTGGCATTTGGATTACTAAATCTAAACAATGTGGACTGCTTAATTATGTAGAGGCTTCTTAAATGCTGTAGCTTTTTTTTTTCACCCCAATTTTATATGCTTATTGTGCAGGGTGGTAACTTTTTTTTTTTTAATCTTATTTCATTATTTTACCTGGCACAGTTCACTCTTGGTAGTCATTTAAATCTTAAAAACAGCAAACCGATGGATGAGGGAAAGTTCAGTTATTTTAATTCCAGTGTATGCCTTTCACTTGATTTGAAATTTTTATACATTGGTTCTACCAAAGGTGCTAAATATATCTCTATCCAGAAAAAAAATACATACATATATATTATATACATATATATACAGTTGTATTAAATGTAGAAAGCCAGCAATTTAATGCCTTTTTTAATTAATAAAAAAGATTAAATTTATCTAGCCTAAGATTTTTGATCTTGAACATAACTGTTAAAAACGACAAAAATGCTTTGAAAGTGTGGTATTTGCAAAACCCTTGAGAAGTCACTAATGGGATTCCCATGATCTAATACACGTAAGGCTTTAACTGTAATTGTAAACCCACTAAAGGTTTATGACCTGAAAGTATGGACTATTGTAGCCAGTTTTTATGGGTTTAATTCCACTGGCAAATCCCAGTTTCTATATTTTAAATCTCACCGAGCACAAAATCACGACATTTTTCAAAAGAACCATCTAAAGAAAGTAAATACTGAATGACAGGGCAAGAAAACCATTACCAACAACCACCCTTTCACACAAACCATCAATGAACTTCAACAGCAGAAGAGCAAGCAAAACTTTTAGTTCGTGATACACGTGCAATTCACCCTTAACATTCTCAAAACTACGTATGAATCATCTTATTTTCCTCTGACTTACTTCCATACAAGGCTCAGTGAAACACAGAACTTACTCAGCCCTTATTGATGCCTGGATCACTGTTTTCTGAGGCTTTTTTTTTTTTTTTTAAGCATGTTTTTACTCTGTTCCCATTCTGTGACTGCTAAAAGCCAGGAAATCTGCCTTCAGGTCAATGCAGAGGACAAAGTCACTAAAAACTGTGCCGGCCCTGAGCTATACCTCAAGTGTTCAGATTTGTTCTGTTTCATTCTAAGGTCCTGCAGGAATGCAATGTTGTTGCAGGGTGCACCAAAATTTGTGATTAAATCTTTTTCTTTTTTTCCTCAGAGAGGTTTGAGTTATTATAGCAAGTGATGATTATGCTCAACACAAGACTCAGCCCACCTCCCCTAATATATAGGTAGACTACTCGTTCAAGGGTATATATATGCATGGCAAACTTATAAATGTAAAAATATAAACATCAAGGATATCTACCTTATTTTCAAAGTTTCTTATTTGTTTCTTCTCTCATACTTCTTGGTCCTTAAAATTTAGTATTGCAAGTCCTGTTATGGGCTACCAGGCCTAATTCTACCTTACAGATAAAATTTATTTTACAAAGGCATACCTGAATATTGTAATCATTTCGTAACCAAATACATGTGGAAACAACTTGGTTTTCAAAGAACTTTGCTGTATTTACATAAGTTATTAACTGATTGTCCTACAGGGACAACCCATCAAATCAAAAGAAAATACAGGATTCTAAGCAGTGTGCACTAGAAGCTTCTGGCCTGAATGTTTAAGAAAAAAAAATGTCTTTTAAAGACACTGCTAGCTCTTCACTTTATTTTTTCAGTGGAAATATAACAAAATTATTTATTTCAGGGCACCCATGCACAAACATAACCTCAAAGTTTCTTTTAGTTGGGAAATGCTAAATTTTTACCTCTAGTTGAAAGCACAGACGGTCACTTATTTTTGATAAAAACTGCTTTAACTTCTCTCTCTTTTTTTTTCTATACCTGCTTTTCGATAGCCTAAATCCTTATAAAGCCAGAGCACTTTGAAACTTAGAGCTTCTCTAAATGCACTCAAAGTTTTCAAAATACCTTTGGATTTACTTTCCACATAAACCTACGACTTTTTCAACGTATTTATTAAATGTTCTTTATCTTTCTTAGTGGTCTTAGTTAGGCTCTTGCGGATAGAGGAAACCGGACATGAAGAATGTTTTTTATTGTTATAACTGTTGTTTTTTCAGCCCCTTAAAACCTAAGGGGGTGACCTCCCCAGCTTGCACCGCGGGCAGAACTACTGCCCCAAAGGGACAGCCTTGTAGGTGAAGTTCAATGATTTCAGGATTTGGTTGAGAACCTCAGGACACTGATTTATTTGTAAAACCCCCGGTGGAGACAAGAGGAGGCTGGACAAGCGAACTCAAGGGGAGCCGCAACACCGCCACTTCCTGAAACAGTGATTTAGGCGCTGAGCCGGGGTCAAGGGTTTGAACTTTCCGACCGAAAACTACAGCGGCGCCGGGAAGGAGGAAGCTTTCTCCCGCGAGCAGGATCGCCGGCGGGGCACGAGCGGCCGCTGCTCGGGGCCCGCTGCCTCCGCTCCACTGCCGGCCTGGCGATCCGCACCTTGCCTGGCCCGTCCCAGCTCGCCGACGCCTTTGCGATGCCCGCCGCGGACGAGTCTAGACCCCCGGCACGGAGACGGGAGAAAAATCCCCCTCGCTCTCCGGCGGGAGGACGCCCGACACCCGCGCGAAAGCCACCCCCGGCGGGGCGTCTTACCGGTACAGGAATGCAGGGGCTTGGGTCGCACGACCAGCGACGGGCACACGGAGTAGAGGGAAAGTTTTTCAAAGTAGTCGCAGGTCTCCTTGGAAAGGATCTCGTCGATCATGAAAGTCTTGTAGCGCCGCCTGGCTGCTTTGAGCTGGCCGGGCGAGCTGAGCCGCAGCTCCGCGTGGCAGTGCATGGTGAGCCGGGCCGAGCGCCGGCCGGCCGGCCGGGGCCGCGGGGGCAG